>ATSW01058430.1:0-11626 GCA_000444245.1 Botryllus schlosseri | reverse complement strand
TGCAATGACTCGAGATGACTCGTGACTCGAAGGTAGTGACTTGATCCCAACACTGGGGAAAGAATTGTTAGCAGGAATACATTTTCTTCTTTGATGTAAATAACCGCTATTTCAGAATAACTGCAGAAGGTACTGCTAGATAGAAATGACCATGCTGGACGTTATATGTTCACTAAAAATATGTTTCCCAATTTTGGTGTCATATATATTGCAGTCATACCAAAAGGTGTCGTCGGAAACGCCGCGCGTTATTATTACATTCCCCACCACCTTCCTTTGCGGGAATGGATTTCCGACACTCGTTTATATCAGATGGACGGCGTGGTGTTTCAAGACACGACCGCGTATTTCAAGAAAATTTAGCTTCAGATTTCGCTTTGAAATAATAAAAGTCTTCCCAATTTTTACATAAATAGTAAGCAGGCTACGATGTTATTTTCAAGAATGGTCATTTTGTTGCTGTTTATCACTGGCCTATATGATTGGTATTTTCTCAGGACAGGTGACGGTTGCACGATAATTTGAACTAAAACTTTGGGGGTACGTGGGGCTCCATGACGGCCCAGGTTACAAAAAGGTTGAGAACCACGGGTCTAGGCCTGACCCGCTGTTAATTGCAACCCTGTTTCCCTGTTCCGCGCGTGAAGGCATAATTTCGATTTAAATGTGATGCTGTGGTTCAACTGACTATATTTACATGCTGATATACGATTGTTATAGTTTTATTTGACTTAAAATCCGAATTAGTGAATTGCTTACAAGTCCCGATTTCTGCGCACGACAAATGTAAATATTACACTGGAATGTTGGCTATGTTATATACTCATAATGACTTAGCGTCGAACATCATCCTAGGACTCGTCTGTAAGGTGATAAAGTGTGGAAAACTGCTTTGACAATCAATGTCTTGTATACGCGTGAGTTTCTTCCTGTATTACCCGACACGGAACACCCCACTACGGACATTGCTTCCTCCAAGAATGACAGACAATAAGCAGATAGACGGCAACGAAAACGTGACCTCTCTAACCGAGTCACTGGGACGGTGTATTTTCATCAACGCCATTCCAAACAGTGCTTATCGGTAACAAACTAATCTCAAGTGGTGAAAGTGATACTGAGCCCTCTAATCCGAAACACCGGCCTCGAATATCCCCAACAAATTCCGCTGCACATCATGCGCTCCATGCAAGGAGTCACTGTTTAGGTGTTTATATTAATCAAATGCATACGTTCCCAGTGTTATGACGAACCCCAAACCACTTTCAAGCATGCCCATTGCCCATGCGCCTATTGATTTTTCAGGATAAACATGTCTAATGGTATTGTCCCGTACAAATACTTTCATCTCAAGTTTATCCTGCATTACTTTGAAGATAAATATTTCCTCAATCACGTTAGTAAGACTTTCCGCGGCCGAAACCAAACCCTCCGAAAGACTCGAACGAGTGTTGGCAGCAGAATCAAGAAGTGTCGCGGCAGACCATATCCCGTCATGCTATCGAGTGTTCAAAGCAATTATCTAATTTGTCTAACCGTGATTAGAGAGTAAACGTGGAAAATTGCTTGACTAATGTTGATGCCACTAAGGACTTGAGTGTATTGGAGGCGCCGTAAAATCTCCCTGAAATTCGTTATTTTCGAACCTTCAATGATTTTAGAATTCCTACACGTTACCTTACCAAACAATGAATATAATTATAGTCTGGTTAATATTCGACACGCAGTTTTATGCTCGCTGACTATTTTAGATATATTTTACATATAAATTAAACTCTCACGCGTTAACTGTTTCAACAGTGGGCTGTGCACTGTGCAGCCAGTCACTGATGTAAGTAATTCCCGAAATTACGATTATCGCATTCGTAATTTTATATAGCTTGAGGTAGGGTTGCATTTAAAACAGAAATCAATTCAAAACAAACATGTTCAAAACAAGGCCCTAATTTAAAACATGTTTTATATTGTATTTTTATGTTTTTCTAAAGCCATGACGTCACGAATATTCAATTGTGACGTCATAGTGGATTAACATTGACAATTGAAAATACAGGGTAAAACTAGCTCCTTTGACGAAATATATGGACTATTGCTGTTGAACAGACTATTATGAGGGTTCCAATCATCCCATATCGATATACGTCGGCTATATCGGGTGGTAATTGTCCGTAGGCTCATACAACATGATTTTTAAGTATTTACACAAATATGGCATAATTTTACAACTTAAAAAAACACAATATTTTTTAAAAGGCTTTTGTTTAAAACACTGTATAAGACATGTTTTAAACAAAGTGTCTTAAAACACCGTTTGTTTTAAATGCAACCCTAGTTTGAGGTGCGATTTCGTTAGCGTAAGGTAATCAACGGGCCTGAAACTAGCATGCCAATCGGAAATTAAACGCAGAGATATATATCAGTCATGTATCACGAGTCACGACGAGGTTCGAAGCGGCAGTGCATGCAACTGCCATCGTCTGCCTGTTTCACCAGACGGAGTATAGGCAGTAACATACTCCGGATGCATTGGGTGCTTTTATATACCCATAAATTTCGGGTGTTTACATACAGTTCTGAATATCGTCGTTCGTAAGATTTTTATTCGTAATAAATATGGTAGTCACGGTAGCTGACCTATATTTCTTGTGTGGTTTGAAAAAAGTTTAATTCTGTTGCAAAGCATACAAGGCAAAACCGCGAAGTGCGTCAGTTAATGGGATCCACGTGCTTGATCCACATGTCACGATCGCGCGGCTCGAGATAAGATCGGCCCTAGCTCGACAGTAATTGAAGAAATCGTGCCAAACCAAATCGCATATTTGCAATAAAGTCATACACCACCAGATAACACAGACGCATATGGTTTTAATTCAGTTAGCAAATATAACTTTAAAAATGTTTCCGGGGTAAGCTTCAGTCTTGAACATATCTCAACGTTATACAGCATCCATTTCTTCACTGTCAGTAAGAACGAACATCAGATAGTGTTTTGACATCTCCCGCGCATAACTTAAGGTCCATTGGTTACGTAACCAGAGGCTTACCCTTAATCCGCATCGTAGCGTGGTATAGCGAACTAACTGCCTAAATTCCTTTAGGAGTTGGATCTCACCGAACAGTCTTGCCCAAATCGGAAGTTACGATCTCAAACCGGAAGTGAGTTTAAATTTAGTGTTCCGAACTGATTACAGGGGGCTTCCTAGAATATTAGCACTGTGCGTAAGCAGGTGCATAGTGTTCGAGGAATATTCGATTCCTTCCACGTGGCCGGACGCTGCATATCCCTAACATATGCTTGTGGTAGACAATAGGACAAGAGGTATAGCGTTTACTGGTTCCCAACACTTTGACGGGACAAAACATTGTATACCCGAGGTGGCAGATCTAATGGACAGAGAGTAATCAAATATGCTCCATGATGCTTATACGGTTGCAGTCCAAGACTACTATTTTGCCTTTTAATATATATCACACCTTGCCAAGTGATGGAGGAATACAATCAGTGGTTGTCGTGAAATAGTGATGATTTATTGGGGGGGCAAGGCGCCATATCTATGTGGGTATGTAATGTGGGAATAAGCTTGTTAAATCTTGCGTAAACATATATTTTCCGATCTTGCTCCTACAGAAATGTGTATGCATATCGGCGCATGTTAAACAGATGGTACGTTGAACAAAAAAGCTATCGAAGGTAAACTTGGTTGGGTTTCTGAGATGCGGATTCTAGTAGCCGGTGTCGTCCTGATATCTTCTACACGAGCGTCTATACGAGTGTCATCCGAAAATATTCGGGCTTACTTCAGTATGAATATATTATTTAATCGTATATTGAAGTTATGTACCTCCAAGAAGCTTGGTAATATTTAAGTATAGCGTTTCAGCTTTCTATGTTATCCGTATTATTGGTTGTTTCCTTTCCAAACATTAAAAACCTTGAAATCAACTCAGCATTACGGCTGTGTTATTGACTAATTGGATTTACCGCGTAATCAGAATCCACACTACTTCAAAGAATTTTCGCAGCTGGAAATAGCCACATTTCAACCAAATCCTGCCGCACGTGTCAGAACTATTCAAACTTGGAAGGTACACCAGCCACATTCATACACAACATCGATCCATACATTTGGAAGTCAAAATTCAGCATGTTCATCAAAATCAAAGAATAATTAACGTGTGTTGATTAGGTTATCGGAAGCAAGAGGAATAGTGCAATCATATGCGTCACATCCCAGGAATATGTACCAAATATTTATAGTATTCGTAAATAGTAAATCGGTCAATTAGTGTGCATTTGGGTTTGTGCGATTAGTACAACTGATATGATTACCCCCTAATTATCGACGTGTCATCGGTAATACGAAGACGGCGCGTGTGCCAATACTTGATTGATGACGGATGATCGTCGGCTAAACACACACTCTTTTCAACACTCGCGCTGACATACGTCATCGTGACGCAAGAGCCAAAGTGTTCAAAGCCCCACTCTAAGAAAACAGATGTTTATGAAACGAAAGCATCCAGGCCATGTGACAAAATATTGTAACTATGCACGAAAGTGTGTTTACAGCGTTAATACTTTCGATAACTCTACCTTTATCGGATCTGGGGAAGTCTTGTGCACTCGCACGCACGCGTGTGCGGACAAGGGATATTTAGATACCCCTGGATAATCTGAACTGTCAATCTTTGAGCTGAAATAGGTATGAAATGAATATCAATATTATTCGGCCCATGCCACCCAATGGAAAGAACGGGAGAGTCGAACAGTCTACGTGACCGTGATCGTTAGCTTACATCATTCGATACAGAAACACTATCGCAAATTCATTTCTCTTCACGCACCCATGTTATGATACTGATTCGAGCGTGTGATGAAAATCAGCCCCTCACTGTTTTTGCATACATCCGTGACATTATGCAGCTCATTCATGGAGTTAAAAAAACTAATTTTGTCCCCGGAAAGTATAGGTATACAAAATAAAATGATGGCATAATTACGCATGATGATTCTTCACCAATTATCCCGATAAGGTTCTGCTCTAAATGCAGTAATTACAACACGTATTTCATTCCATTATGAGGTCATTAACATGGATTATTATAGAGTTATGCCCCTGTTTACCCGCGCTATTGTCGGAAACGACCTGGCTGAACTGTATGCTTTCGAGGGAAAGTAATGTCATGATTTCAAAAAAAATACCAAGTTACGAAAATTTCAACAGCAATTTCCCCCTATTACCTCACATACAATCGGATTCCGTCTTCTCTTTGTTCGCAGTTATGGAGTCACTTATAAGTGACGTAAAATAGAGATCTTCGATCGAAATAAATTGATAAAACACTGCATATTCACTTCATGTTCATTATTCAACTTGTTCGTGGTTTGAGCATGAGGTTTTTGACCCCAAAACACACATTTTTCGCTCCCGCATATAGGAACATGCCGATAGCAGAATATACATGTGCGCAAGTCACAAAAATTGAATAAACTGCGTGCGAATAAAATCTAAGATCCCTAAACTGTGTCAAAGGCCGCTGGTAACATTCCCTCTAACAGTGATAAGTGTTCACAAATAATGTATGACATAGATCGGTAAAATGCGCGAGTCAATTTATATCAGCTCTCCCGACTATATGTCTACAAATCGCCTCGCCGAAACGTCTTGCCAAGTGAGCAATCGCTACTCTCAGGCTCTGTCACTTAATCCGTCATTTCGTTATTTCTAATTTTCTCTACGGTATACAATTAAGACATATACATAACCATTCATCATTGGAAATGCATCGCGTTAAGTCCTTTTCTATACGATTTGTTAAAATATATTACATATATTGTTACATATTTGTCGAAGTTCTGCTCATTTTTAAAAATGCATCTTGGATATACTCTTTTAAGTCGCCATGTATAAAAAGTAGGGTGATTTTTTACCTAAAAACCGGAAGATTTTGACCTAAAAAATCAAAATCTTGACATATTTTGACCTAAAAAAACTTAATTTTGACCAAATTTTGACCACACGTATGCAAATTAGGTGTTTTCGCACATAATGTTAAAATTGTACTACTTATCTTCATTTATGATTGGAACTATCTGTCTTTACGAAGTAGTTTGGCCTGCAAAAACGTTTTTGACTTGAAAATGACAAATTTTTACATGAAAAAACCTTTAGTTTAACTTGATCTGGTCCTATGAAGAATTCGATTAATTACATCACGTATTACGGTGAAAATAATTTGTTGTAGTAGACTGGAAGTCGTCCGCAAAAATCGTTCCACAAGCCAAGACCAAGCAAAGGACAATATTATTGATCGGGCGCAAATGAACTTATCGACGATACGCGCCAAATATTGTTCAATAAAATACAAAATCAAATGATAAGTTCACCAACAGTGCAATATCTACGATACAAACGAAATGCAGGGTTCACGAAATTTTTGACTTTGTAAACAATTTTGACTTAACGCTGCAATTTTGACGAAATTTTGACTTATTTTGACATGTCAAAGCAAAATAGATCTAATAATTAGTAGATATGTCCCATGTCCAAGAAATGATGTGTCATAATCTTCCTTATAGAATCAATATTTTTATCGCCTCTAGTCTGTAGTCTGTACGTCACTTGTTAACAGCGCTTTACATAAATTTTGTATATTCACGAATATCGGCGACCAACACCGAGCTCCATTAGACTAAATTGATGCTTTGGTATGTTACAAGTTACGATGACCCATATATTTTTCTCGACAAAAGTCTTGGAAAATTTTATTCATCCCGTCCAAATTTATTTACCGCCGAAAATTAATGATTCGAATACCATGCATCAGCATTCCGCGGCGCGCGGCGTCATAATTCGATTAAAGGACGCATTGTGAGGCCTACAAACCATATCGGAAACTCAATCCTTCACCATGACACATGAAGTGTTACAAATCTGTCCCGAACAAGAAACGGTTACGGTGGCCAGTTTCGTGAGTAGCAAAGCTCAAAAGGGGCACAATATCCTCTTCTATGTACCTTTAATCCGTAAGCACGCAACGCAAAGTTCAAGGCAGGTAATGGAACTTGAAAAAAATTACATACTGCGGTATGTAAGTCTGACCAAAGTGGCTGGTCTGCTAATTTGTTAAACATAGGATAGGGATGTGCTGGTCTCCGACCGCTTGGAAGAATATGGATTTAATCTATACTGGTAATCGATATGTTGACACAGTAATTAAACCCTGCAACATACAGCGAAGCAGAAATTCAAGTTGACTTTGAAGGTTCCGAAATTACTAAACACTTTTGAAGCGCACCGCTCCGCGTGCTCGCATTCACGCTGTTAAGCTACATCAAATTCATAGGTTTAGCCATTACTGTGTAATTTGTGGGTGTTGAGCGAAGCGAATAAAGGACTAGCGTGATGTCGACTATTTGTAATGACAGGCAACGAGAATTGAGACGAAAATAATAACTCACGTTCGATATTGTAAGTGAAACTTTATAGCGATCAAATACCAAAAGACGTATACTTGACATTTTCTATTATGGCTTTGCTGAATTATATTACAAGCAGCTGATTGCTAACTTTAGCCCGCACACTGCGTCATCGACCGGCTTACGGCTGCGAAATGCTAAACACAGAACACAAGATTTCTGACCATATATGTTACATTTATTACATTTCTACAGTGACCACCGCATATTTTACATGTGATAATGTACCTGATTCTGTATGGTAGATACCACGAGGATTAGAAAGAGTGGGTACGGTTAACAACTTGGTGTAACTATATAGTTAAACATAATTAACTTGAGTTGTCTTGGCACCGTGAAAATCCGGTTCTTATTTCCTTCCGAAGCGGAAACTCTATCTATGACAGACAGGTAGATCTCGATGGTTCTCACTTTTCTAATGATGTAACCCGCGCTAACGTGGTTACGTCAGCCTTCGGCCTTCATAGAATTGAAGTGCTTCATCAAGCGTTGACCGTAACAAAAGCTTCAAAAGCCGGTGCAAGACGAGAGAAGCACTAGAAGAAGTAAGGCAATATTTGCTGACCGGCTTGATCTTAACCCCTTTCTCAAAGTCGAGTGCTACTTGATATGACCTCGACAGCATTCGCAAGTATAGTCTTAATCCGAAGAGAAATCTTTCAGGCCCCCGTTTCCGTCATTATCACTTCGTCAAGTTATAGCTAATGTCAATCGCTTGAAAGTCACCAGAACCGCTCCCGGTATTTGAAGGGCTGTTCCCGTCATTTCTTCACAAAATGACTTCCGAATTTAGGTACTTCAACCCTGGCGTTAACAGCATCTTGGAGATAACCCGCTCTTCACGAAATAGACTGGCAGGTGACATATCCTCGAATCGGTGAAAACAGATTGATCCAACTCTAAAATGTGTGAAGTTTGGAATAGCCTACCGCGCGTTGTTATTGGATAAAAGTTTCATTACTTGTTATTGCAGCCTTCTGTGAAATTGAAAGTGTCGTGCAAATTTGTAGTGCTAGGTTTTGAATATCACCGGGGCCTACGATACTTAAGATATCACATATATATTTGATTCGAATGATCTTTTGATTCATGACAATTTGCTTTCCATTACAATTTTGGTCTTGCTGCATTATGAACGGTCGAGTTTTAATCGTCGGCAGCTGATTGTATCTTAATTTGCACCGTTCATTGCTTTCTCTGTTGTCCTAATGTCAATTTGACGATAATGAAAAGTTTGTCTGGTGTCATCCGCCCACCATCAATTAGGATGTAAGTAACGCTTAGTTGCAAATATGGAATTTTGATTACATAGAGATTCATCGAAAGTTTTGTTCCAGTCTGGTCGTCTGCAACCAACTACATTACAGCTGTTACTGCTCGGTACTGCGGCATTTTCTTGAATAGGAAATATAAATGATCTGACGGAATATCATTACAGGTAGATAATTTTTATCAAATGGCAATCCAAAATGTAGTTGTAACATATGGTAGTAATACACGAGGCGTATATTTAGTCCCATACAAGCAAATGGACAGAATCAATCTAATATATTCGAAGCGCTTACCAGAATAGTCTCAACATCATTATATAATATCGGTATCATTACCTCGGCGAATATTAGGACCATCCCGTGTAATAGCGTTTCAATCGTGATGTTAAGAAATACAATTCTGAATCGCATATGACGGTATTGAACTGTAAATATTTGTCGAAAACAAAACATCTTGGTTTTTCATTAAGGCTCTGTAAACGGCAATCTTTGTTTTAAAAAGGTCAGGAAATAGGGGCCCCAAAATTTAAAAAAAAAAGAACCGTGAAGTTGATAGGGCATGTCATGTGATAAAGCTGCCAGCTTGTAGTTGCAAGCGCCTTAATAGAATATAGGCGAGATAGGCAATGCTACAGTTTTGATGGATAGGACTTTAATCATTGTTGTTGGGTGCAATGTGTACTACTAAATTACTTCTGCGTTCAAGTATATGGTAAGGTGATCTATCAATTCTTCAAACGGCTGAGATAAAGAAAAGCTATTCTTGATGATCCCTTTCAGGTGAACGTATTAAATTGAGCGTGTAACTGTGAATGACATTTCGGCCATCCCTGGTTTCAACTTGATAATTATAATTTGGAGAATGGTGTGGTTCGTCTTACCGTTTCGTGGTAGCGTGTGTCGATATAAATGATTGATTTTCAGAGCGCCACGTTGCTGCAACGAGCAAAACGGCGGGTTTAAGCCTAGCTTTTTTTCATAATAGTGGAAATAATTACTTTGAACACAGCTGCCAGCTCTTCAAGTTTTCTGCATGTATGAGTCCAATCGACTGCGTTTTTGGGGACAATTCAGTCTACCTCCTAAATCACTCAGTTGTTATTTCTCTTCGAATCGATATTTAGCTATTTTTCAGCAGGGGCTATTTTACAGAAACCGCCATACTATAGCGCCGAAGTATACTACAATGCGTGTGAAAAATCCTAAATATTGCTTTGGTGGTTAGAAATAAATGCACGCATCGCTGCATGAATCTCGACGGGCGGGGGATCAAAGATAATATTCTTCAGCCAAAGGAAAGTATGGATCGGAATTTAGCGCTTTGATGAAACGTGCTCTCTATTCGCCTTACCTGTAAAAAAGGAAAAGCAAATCAGAAAGGAATTATCAAGTCGGCCTACAGCAAAGACTTCATCCCCGTGATCTGTACTTAATGAACAATAAACATGCAGAAAGCAGCCTGATGTCTTGTTAACATGAGCTAATGAATGAGTTCCATGTTTTAGACAGGTTACCGCGATTGCCGAAATACCATGAAGTAGGGTAAAAGGAACTTCGGTGCGTTTTGCATTATGTCACGTTAGCCCAATATTTCACAGCCGATGACGCCGAGATGAGAAAAACATTCCCATCTTTCACGGCATGTCGCCACCACGCTCCAGACGGCTATCTACGGATTAGGAGTAACTTGAAGCCCCGTATTTTAATAAACTATTCCGGGGATTAAAGTTGGAAAGAATTTTGTTTGACTATATAACAACTTTAACATCGTACCCGTATTCAATGGAGATTTCGATATCACTCGATATTTTTGCGATGGCTAACCGCCTATTGTGCGGAGCATTATGTAAACGGATTATGCCCGAGGTAATTAGATAAGCTTGCGATCCTCTCATGCCCGATTAGCATGAGTCTTTTCGACGCTAATCCTCTATCAACAGTTGCCGTAGTATTTCACGTTCAACGGTTTTCGCGGCCCATCGTGCACGTGCGGATCGGGTCGGGTAACAATCCAAACAAGTCGATGTCATTGGTGCAGATTACAGGAATAGATTGGGCTGTACTTCCGGACTATACGGTTCTTATTCCACTATCGTATTACTGAACAACTTTGGTACCTGCGGGCTGCGGCGAAGTCAAACTGCTGCGTTCGTGCATTTATGTTGGGGTCTTCAGTCTCTAATTTCCACGGGATTAGTAATCAGAGCCGAAATTATTGTTTCCTTGTATAGCTTTTTTGTACTTATATACTGTGTGCTCGAGCATGATTTACGTTTTCAGTTTCATCTGCTCTCTGGGTTATAGTAATCGTACTCTTCTCTCCGCCAAAATAATGAATTATTTAAAAATATACGTTTTTAGGTCCGTTGGAAATTCGTAGTAAATTATTACGTGTGCACCATAAGACATATACCGAAAAATATAGTGACAGAACTGGGCTTTGAACACACGCCTCCATAACTGGTGTCCGGTCAATACCGAGAAAACCATTACCGAGAATGCCATTACCGAGAATGGACACCACCGAGAATGGACATTACCGAGAATGGACACCACCGAGAATGGACATTACCGAGAATGCAATATATGCAATGCAGGCATGTTATGCACATGAACAGGTCGTGTGTGTGCACCACGGTGTTTCCACATTCGGTATCGATGCTCAGGTATAAATTTCTCGACAACGTCAGTCCCAGTAAGCTATATTTTTGACATTGGCCATTCTCGGTAATGTCCATTCTCGGTGGTGTCCATTCTCAGTAATGACCATTCTCGGTAATGGCCATTCTCGGTAATGTCAATTCTCTGTAATGGCATTCTCGGTAATGTCCATTCTCGGTAATGGTTTTCCCGGTAATAGTATAGAACCCTTTTC
>ATSW01058427.1:0-11071 GCA_000444245.1 Botryllus schlosseri | reverse complement strand
GGGGGGGTGGAACCCTCAAAATAGTAGGTCCAACAGCTATAGTACGTAGATATTTCGTCAAAGGAGCTATATTTACCCCATATTTCCAATTGTCTGTGTCAATAGACTATGACTTCACGATCGAATATTCGTGACGTCATGACTTGAAAAATGAAAGAAAAAAAGGAAGGGCCTGTTTTAAACATATTTGTTTTAAATGCAACTCTACTTTAAAAACACTGGTGACGGTGTGGTGTTGTTTTGCCGCCTACGCCACTCGCTTCCCGATTCGAGATGAACTACTGCGTATAACTTTGTACCTAATTTTTATCTCGCCTTAATCACTTCTCGCAGAACTTGCTGTTGTTAGGTCTTACCATTCCTCTGATGTGACTGTAGGAGTGTGTGCCAAAGTCTTGCGAAAGTTTGCTTTACACCCCGTCATTTTTTTGCAGATTCTCTTGCAATCATGATTAACGCCTGCCGGGATTATTATGAGTCCTTCATTATCTTATTCTTTGCTTTTGTTGGGTATATCCTACTGAGTTGAATGCGCATTAGTGACACGCGAGTTCTCGTGCTGTGTTCGTTGAACGGTGTTTGTATTAAGTCTTAAAGTTCCAGTGAGGTTGTAATGCATTGCTCTTTCCGTTTAAACCAGGTAACTAGCGTGTAATATCATCTCTGGGTTGGGTAGAGGTTGGAGTCGTTTCCGAAAACTTGCCGAGGTGTCGTCTCAACGAGCAATTCGCGGTTCTGTACTAAAAATCACGTCTTCGATTAGGTTTTGTACTGGGAATCGATGTCAGAGGGCTTGATGTGATTGGGTTGCGCAAAATATTGTTGCAATACTATAGTTGGCGTATATAGTTGGACAAATCACCTATATGATCAGGCGATCGCCTTTCAAGAGCCCAGTGTATTTTGATAAATCACCGAAGATTAGCCTCAAATAAAGTTCCTAGTGGGTCCATGCTGGATTGTTGGGTTGTCGGTGTTAACCATATATTAGTACCGTATTGAGGCACTGCTATACAGTACCTACTGCGATGTGGTCAATGTATAGCAGTAAAGAGGCTTCGTTTTTAACGCGAAAGTTAGCTTTTGTGAACTAACAAACTTCGTTAAACTGGTATCGTCGAGAAGAGGGAATGCACAAGGCATACGCGGCTATCGTCATATTGCAGGGTTGCTATCATGTAGACAATTTCTGTAATTCCTTAGTTGGAAGCAATGGAGTAGTTGGTGACGATCGTGATGAATCGGGTCCAATAAAAATAATTGAGTCCGATTTTCATACGAATAGCTTTGCCACGATTCGTCGCGATACTACGATATATTTATCTGCAAAAAAGGGTTTACTGAAAATGCATCATTTACCGCAATTTATTGAATTCAGAGGTTCAGGGCACGGTATTAGTGGGTTTATGTCTGAACTTTCGAAATATACAGAAACTATTACAATGTGGAGAGCACACCCAAGGTGGGTGTCTGATTCCATAGACAACTCCTAGTCGCTTCGACATCTTCCTTTCTTTTCATTGTATCGCATTTTTTGTGGTGTATTGAACTGATAAAATTGCTAATAAACCAATGATGATGATCTTTAATGAGATAATTTCGTTGAGAAGACAGATGTTTAGCATACTGCTGGAGCTGATGCTACCGCCCTTGTTTTCTGAAAAGGTTCTGTTGGCCATGGGAATTACGAAAATCTTGGGTAACGTGGTGCTTCCATCTCTGCTCCCTATCTATTTATAGAATATATTCACACGTGTCGTCTCTTGTACCGAGCTGGGCACTCTAGTTAAATCTGCGACACTCGTCTAAATCTGGTCTTAGCACGCATAGAATCACAATTGATAAAGTGGGTCTGCGTTCGGCACCAGGTGCATATGACCAATGGAAGATAATCGCGATCGATTATGCATATTCCTTTCTATCTGGAGAGTACGGCCCATCCTATTTACCCATAATACGGTGAGGGATTGTGTGCTTAGGTATTTCGAGCCTGTAGTCTGTTGCTCATCGTGTTTTCTATAGTCTCTTCTTAACTCTTGGAGTCCTGTCATTATGATCAAGTTCTTAGTATTGCATTTGAACGACGATATCGCGAACAAACCATGTCAGACGCTCACCAAAACATCGACCGTGAATTGATACGTGACAGGTCGGGTTTAATCATAGTAAAATATTCGCTGTGATTTGGTGTCGGAAAAATTACAAACATAAGTTCAGTTACTATGCTTCATAAGTGATATTTTTTTGTATAAGTATTATAATTAGCCCACGTACTCTTACTGCGCCGTAGCTGAGTCCACAATCCTTACTAAATAAATCCTAGTACGCTGCGTGCGGCACCGATAGCGACTCGCGTGGAATGGTGGAATTACCATAATTACGCGCATAAATTCCAAATGTCAATGTGTACACTGTACAGTCAGGCGACATCCTTGTTAGTTATTCGCTGTTTTTTTATCGACTTCATCAATATTGTATAGTTATCTCATATGCTCCGTTAATTAGCACTTCGTAATCCCGTGCTTAACGCCCGGCTTGAAATATTTTCCGTGTTTACCCACAGATATTCGCCACCTGCAATGATTTGCGCCATGCATGATTTATTATTTGCTTTTTCGACAATACTGTTATATACCATAACGGCTTGCGGCTTATTTATGTCGCTCTTCGGGACGATATATCGAAATCTATCGATGCATACGCGATGTTTATGTGTGCTTCGATTTTAATAATGCGTTCAGGATTGGTAATACACTTTCCATGTACCTTACATGACATGGCAGAGCTGCATCTTACAGCTTTGGTACACTTTGCGCCATTTTGAATCGACATTAGATCGATTTAGTCGCAGCGCCCACGATTCATAATCTTCTATTCGCCGCGAGCTTATTGGGCAACAAACATGGCAGAGACGGATGTCTTATTATGCTTCGAAATCAATTAGAAAATACGCGATAAGGAATTATGGTGTTGTGGTGGGTGCTGTTACTCTCGAATTTCAGGGCAGTTTCAGTTGAAATCGCTTCTTCACGCTATTTACGTGTTCGATAGAAATGTTTCGATTCGAAACACGATCCGTCACTGTACAGTGTACACCTGAATCGATAGCTAAAATTCGTTATTGTTACGTTTGGTCTAATTGTACACTGTCAGAGATTAGAAAATATACTGAGCGACAAGTTTGAAAAAGTGGGACCCGGTGCAGCACAATGCACACACGGTAGTGAAATAACCTTGTGGTGCTTCTGGCATCAGTTCTGAATGTGTGCCTGGAATTCCATAACAATGGCGATTAGTTTTTTGTTCGTTATTAATCAGTACGCTATCGGCATATATCCTGTCAACTTCCAATTGGCGTTTAGTTAGCCGATGAATGGTAACGACTTCGAACTGGTATGCTTTTGTGGAAGCGATTTTCAAATTGCATTCAAGATTTCTCTATCTGCCGCGAATTTCGTCGTTGTGGGATGTTGATTTGTATTTGCGATATAATTTCATATCTTTCGCAAGGAACGGGCGTTTCTTGCTCGTAGGGCGTTTCTACTGATTCAGGAGAATATATCATATCTCTCTCGACTTGTTTGGGCGACTCGACTCGACGGCATATGCGATTTGTGTCCGTGACTATAGATATCTTTATTCTCTCGCATGATCTACAAACAGTATATCTTTCTTAGAGTTGATCAAGAGTCGTATGAGAGAGTGCAGAAAATATGAGTACGATTCTAACATTGACAAAAAAAGACAGACATCTAGGAAAGTCTTAAAGATCGAACATACCGAGAATCTTCATAGTCGTTAGTTTGTCAAGTTGGCGACTTTTAGGCCGGATGAAGTCGACTGGTACCGTCGAAAGCGAATTTTGTTCAATTTTTTCGTTTCACATTCAGGTATACTGTCCAGTGTCCGATATACGTAGATAGAAATTGTCTTCGGACACCGAAGAACGATTTGCCGTGCAAGGTCATCTTTTATGCGGCAAAGAGTAAGAAGAAATCTCGATGTCGGCCATTACTCTTAGAAAGCCTCTTTCAGTCGACGAAGACGCCAATGTGTACGACAAGCTGAGAAGGTAATTTCTAGAGGCATATTTCCGAGACTACATTCATATTATTTTGCGAGTATGGTAAGCGTAGGCTACCATTCAAGTTAAGTATCGCGTGATTAACGAGGCTGTCGTAAGGCAGCTGGATAGCGAGGAATTGTTTCTATGATCATGTTTCAAAACAGTGAAAGGTTTATCAGCGCCTTACCAATTCTTGATGAATATGACTTTTGCTTTAAGAGAGGGAATGGGAATCCTACAGAATCAACGCCCGGAACAATTTCCATCCGATGAAGAATCTCCGATATCTAGATGCCACGGATCTCATGAATTAGGGAAAGTCAACGTTATACAGAATCCACGCAGCCATTGTGGATACGACAGCGATTCTTCATTAGGGTCTCTCCCAACTAGCGGCCTGGGTAATGAGAGGGGAGCCAGTGATGTCGAACATCAATCTGCTTCTCCCACTGAAAGCATAGATTGTCAAAAAATAGAACATGATCGACGATCTAACAGCAGCTCCTGCGCCGGTGGGACACAAGGAAATGGTAAATTCCAGATGAGCTGACATCGTTATCTTTACCCTCAACATCAAATGCATTTTTTTCAGGTAGCGCAGGTAGCACACCGTCGCCAAGCCAAAACAGTTGTTTCTCACCCTTTGTGCGTAGCGACGTACGCCAATCTCGGGATGCCGACTTGGGATCGACGCAGTCTTTGCTATCTTTCGCGAGGAAATATCACAAGTTAAATTCTGACAAAAAACGCCCGCCCGGATGCGGCGATATCTTTTTTCCTACTCGGGAATTTTCAGACCGTAAGTAATCCGACATTTTATACCTTTGACTTGGTCTTACGCGCTGGCAACTGTGCCTTTTAGATCAGAACGCTTTGATCGGGTGCAATAACTACAGCAAGAAGAGTAAGTGTCCCACGCCGGGATGTGACGGCACCGGGCATATAACTCACACATACCCGAACCATAGGAGTTTGTCGGGTTGTCCTAACAAGGATAAAGTACCTAAAGAAGGTGCTGTAAAAGTATAATGTCTGGCCTCGATGTCATCACTTTTCTAAAACATATTTTACGTATATGTTACAGTAAGGGCCGTTTTGGACCAGTCTCCGAAGTGCCCTACGATCGGGTGTTCCGGCAGAGGACACGTCAACGATAACAGACGCACACACCGAAGGTTCGTTTTTCGGTACCTGCCAATTTGTAATAATGTATCAATTTTAAGTAAACACGAAGCTACAGAAGCTATACTTTGTGCAGCGTATCAGGTTGTCCAATCGCAGCTGCTATGCAGAAGACGGACGCTCACCACTAAAGCGATATTCTCAATTATCCGGCGAAAATAGGGGTCGAATCTTACCGAGCGTCGAGGACAGCATGTTCCCGTCGGTTAACAGGATTCCTGAACGAGAACCCGGGAGCAAATCACGGAGCAAGTCTTCAGAAGGTATGTTGGTTAGATTCGCGCACATATGGAGAGTGCGGATGAATATGAAATTTGATTTTAGAAGAATCGAAGGAAAGCGATGATGTGGTCACAAAGCACACGCCGTCTCCCAGTAGACCCGCCCCGAAAGACTTCTTCAGCATACACGCTCACGCTTCAAATCTAATCCCCAACATGATACCAACATCGGTCGCGGCCAATGTGAGATTTTCGCAATCGGAAGAGGTAGGAATCATTGCCGCAGCGATTGAATAGTCGCAAAGTATTTTCCGTGAATTCTTGTTGGTGTGTACAGATGCGGAAAATGGCTGCCATGGCCAGCATGATGCCTTTGAGCGTGAATCCATTCGGTCGGAATTTGAATGTGTGGCCGTCTAAGATGATGTTGGAACAAGAAGCGACGCGACTAACAGCGTTACAACTAATGACTTGGCAAGCGAACTCTGCCTTTTCTCAGGTAGAAACATTTGCGACGCCATATTGTAAATTGTGACTTTATAATATTTTCATATCCTTGGTATCAGGTATACCCGTTTCTTGTCAACCATCCGCTTTTCCCGAGTTTCGCTCCGCCAAACCCGCTGAAAAGACCTGCCGAGAGTCGCTTCAACTACGTTCCGAAGAGAAGAAGTGTTGAAAGGATTTCTGAGCAAACCAGGAATATTTCATCGGCGCAAGACAACGGCAGGACTAACGAAAGGATTCACGATGTCTCTGCGAAGCATGTTCCAAAATCTCCAATTGATAAAAACGAAGAATGGCGTTTCACCGTCTCGGAAACGGAGAACCGCGTATCCGATGTGGACGACTGTGACTCCGGTGTATCTCTCTCCAAGGAAAGAAGCAACAACGGGTTCGATACGTCTGATAGAACCTCCACTGCTAGTCCGGACGGGAAAGATAAAATCCTGGAAGAGAAGACAGTTGACAACGGAGCCCTTGATTTAACCGTCAAGTCCGCGCCGAACGTAAAATCCGAAAAAAAGAAAATATGTGACACACCAAAGCCACAGCAGTCACAGCAGGAATATGGCGTGAATTACAAGAAAGCCGCCCACGAACCATCACCGTACGAAAAGGTGAGTTTTGGCGTACGCGTGTAAGATGCATGCTCGGTGCATGACTATCACTAAGTTTACAGTTGATTTGATGGTATACCCCCGACTTAAGTAATCATCGTTTCATTTTACTTCATATATTTCGTATTTCTTTTTCAAGGTTCGGAATCTTCTCGGTGGAAGCCAAGTTAATTCACATTATTCGTCACCGTTTCTGCCGTGTTCGTCGTCCGTGCCGTTTTTGTGTCCCACGTCATCGAGCGGTTACAAGGGAAATCACAACCGTTTCGAGGGACAGATACCGCATTTGCTTGACAAGTCCAGTATTCAAAAACCGTTGATGTCGACGTCTTTACTCGGCGAGAACAGATTGTAAGTGTTACTCGCACAGGGCCTAGGTCAGGACAAATTCAACCGTCCTTAAATATCTGCATACTTTACAGACTGCACAACCTACCGATGAAGCCAGTGTCTCCTCTGCAAATGCCCACATCTCGCGCGTGCGAGATCATGCGACGTCAAAATTTCGCAGACTCCCACATGGACCTGAAGAGTTTGTTGACATTCAACTCGGGCCGACTGTCGTAAGTTATCACGTTGTTGACATATGGGAGATTTTCCTAGATTTGGTCTCATTCTACACAGACCTCATCAGAGTAAGAAAGGAAGACAAACGTGCCCCATGCCGGGCTGTGACGGATCCGGGCATTCCACAGGAAATTACGCGTCGCACCGCAGTTTGTCTGGGTGTCCCATAACTCCACGGTCGGTTGTTACTCGCTACGCTGTCGAAAAAAAGTGCGAACTTATATACTGTGATTATTACGTCAATACACTTTAATATAACACATGATTTTACCAACTTTTAGATGCCCGACTGAAAACTGTGACGGTTCCGGTCACGCCACTGGGCAGTATTCCTCACACCGGAGGTATTGTATAAATAATAACATAATGCAAAGGGAACAGAGTTTTGTAAACTTCATATGTATAACCTGGCAGTCTATCTGGATGTCCCCATGCGAAAAGAAATCGCCAGGGCGCATCCGAGCCATCGACAAATCAAACTCCTCTCCACGTCTCGGAGATGGCCGATTTCGCAAGAGGCATGATCGCGGAAAGCAATCACGTGACGCAGGTCGGCAAAATGGCGTCGGATTCAAACAGAGAAACCATCATTCAAGGTGAGTGCTTTATATGTGAAAAGTTAACTGTCGAGCGTACAGCTATTGAGTCTGAATTGTCCGTTTGCCAGGTACACCCACATCGTCCGACATGCGACACGATGCGACTGCAGAAGACGGCGTAAAGACCCCAAGCGAGACGTTTTGTCAAAGTAATTCACCATCCCCATCTGATAGAAACAACGCGACACAACAGACAAGGTGAATATACCCGAACGAGAAATATCAAATTTTTATCACGGGATGACATATCCTCTATAAATACCCCATACAGAAGTCGATGAATTCTGATAAATGTAGCATTCCATTAAAACTACTTTGGGGACGTTCTGGTATATATGGCAACCGCCCAATTCAATTACGGCATGTCGGTAATGAAGTTTGATGAGCTGATGTACATAAAGTCCTATTTCTTGTTGGTGGGAGTCATAACTAGGAGATTATGTTAATGATAAAATGGACTGTAGCGAATTTGCGGTCCCCTGGGACCGCCTTTTTATTAGTGCTCCCGTCTCCTTCCTAGTGAATAGTGTCACATTTCGACCATAAACTCTTTAAAAGTTCCCTTTTACTTGCTGGCACTTCGAATAGTCGCAATTCATTAAATATTGATTCAGGCTTCATACAGCAAATTTAGCGATAAAGGACTGACATTTTCCCATCCATTATGACAATATGTGATATATATCAACGGGTCATTATTACAAACTCAACGCGGATTTTAAAATAAAACAACTGTCATGTGTCTGTAATTTAAAAGACCGTGCATACGTTATCAATCATGAAGTTATAGATATAGAATGTGGTCGTAATTGAAGGTATGTAATCGAAAATGTGGCGCTGTAATGTTTTCAAAATTACTACATCATCTTAGTTTATCATTTTTACAGGGAGGACCACGACAAATCTCCGCCACCAAGACTTCCATCATCACCGACTAATGGCAGAACCTCGGATGCAGGCACGGAATATTTTTTAAAATCGTTTATAGCGACAATCAGAAATGTACAGGTAAGGACAAACGAAGTGAGGGCCTACGCGGCAATACATGCATTCACCGACGCTCTCCTTCAGCACGAAAAATGCGACGACAAAGTCGACGAAGTTCATGATGACGGAATATCAGCTTCCCAGAAGTTAATATGCCGATTAGCGGGTATCGCTCTGCCTCATACTAGGGTGAGTAAAATGTAGGCATATCTAGTTTGAGTGAGTTGTGTATAGGCGTATGATCTGACAAAATATGTTGATTTACCATCGATCACAGTGATGAATATACGCATTCTCGTGTTGGCACTTATTAACAAGCTGACTTGTCACATTGTAAGAACTTTTTGCGATCTTTCTGGCCTCGAATGCCACCCTTTATTTATGTATTTATATTGGTTTTCTTTATCTGAAACACGGCATACGATCTCGTATGTAAGGTCTTTCGTTATTTAGGAATTTCCTAATGCAACGAACTTTGCTTCCTATCTCTCGCAACTCCAAGATCATCTCGTGGACCAATCAAGCGAAGAGAACCGCCAGCTTCTGACGGCAGTGAAAGATGCTCTTAACGATATCCGTATTGCCGGATAGACGATTTGACGTTGTGTGATAAATATAATTAGAAGGCCGAATTCTGGCCGAACCAGTCATATTACTGTGAATATCTTTTGAGTGCTGGCTATTTAGTTCCTAAACTCTTGAAATTATACTGTTTTTGTGTTTACTTTGGTATAACGTTCATTATAATAACAATCATTATCTGGATTACGATTTCGTGCTTGCGTTCTTCGTTGGTACTTAGAAATAAGGCGTTTTATGTCGTTAGAATGATTCTTGATGTACTTGTACCCAGCCATGCAGCTCAATAGTTTCACGAACAGACGAGTGCCGGTGACCGGATGTTACATATATTTATGTGGAGTTATTTATGACGTAACATTTGCGTTGATGTGGTAGCCAAATATTGTCAGCATGTAACGCAACCGGTCAAGGTACGGTAGTGGTCGAATAAGCGAAATTTTCAGCGGTGTTTTCTTGAAAGCAAGACGAGATTTTCGAATTTAGTTTGTCAGTTTGTGGACACTCTGTACCCCCGAGAATAATATTATACTAGCCAAGAAGACAAATGGCTTATCCCCTTATGTATAATGTAGGCTGTTACAGTCACACAACATAGCTTAAGAAATTACGTCGGTATATAACTGGTTACAATGACCACCCGCCGTAATGCAAACATCGAGATCGCCCACAATAAAAAATGAAGGAGTAACTTCGATAATTATAGGGTTAGCTTACATCTATGAAACGTTCATTGAGCTATTGGGACTCAAATTATCGCTACATGTGTCTGAAACATAGTCAGAAAGTAAATACCATTCCAGCAAGTTTTATGAGTGAATCCTGACAGGCGTGAATTCTATCACTGTGTTATACCACCGGGAAGAATTTTTGTTTGTAGACCAAGCAGGGTTCAGAATAATTTCACGCGTCACTTTTTACCGTTTTCCATCCTTTCTCTCAAGTTTTCGATTCGTTGGCGCCATCGTGACTTATAACTTTCGATATTTTGACTTTTATTGCCTGGTAATTGAATGAAAGTTAACGTAAGTAATCCAATGGAAGATGCTTGTGGGTGTGACAACAATGTGAATAAATATTACGATTCTCAACAGCAGGATGTCTCAATTTTACTGCCGAAACTTATTATATTTTATGATACCCACCCCAAACCGAACCGTGTGACTCTCTTAAAATTTGCGCGTAAGACTCAGATATGGACACTGTATTTTAAGTCTTCTGTTCAATCTGAACAACAACACATGACCACGAAAATAGCAGCAAAGCAATATAGGCTAGTCACATATTCCTGCGTTAATTATGCTGAATTGTCGTAGGGCAAGGTGCATTTGGGATAGGTAAATCTCGAATTTTCGATATGGGGGTGTCTTTGTGACGATAATTAATTGTTCAATTGATATCGCTCCTTGGGCATCTTGTGTGCTATTCATTTGCAAAGACGGGATGTTATCAAACCCTGTACACAAAGCTTAGTCAGATAGCCAGAAACCCACCCTCTTATTTTTCCGAAATGATGAAGACACACTATGCCTAATCGGGATCTTTGTTGGCTACGTCAAACATTAAATTATTTTGCATCAATTTTTTAGTTTTGATGTTGTTCGACGTGTTTACGTTAGTGACTTTTGACAAGACACAGATAGTAGTAATAGATTTGAATTTCTGATCACCATACGTATGTCCGTTTATCTCTGTTTCACACAAGCGTCACAGTGTGAGTTGCAGGATAGATTTGTAATAGACCTATTC
>ATSW01058412.1:0-10158 GCA_000444245.1 Botryllus schlosseri | reverse complement strand
GGGGGGGGGGGGGGGCGATCGCCCCGTTCGCCCTTCCAGGGCTACGCCAGTGCTTGGAGGTACAGAACTTCAATATACACATATATTTTTGTTCTAGTTTCTTGCGTCCGCCCCGAACGTTTTTCCGTTACCACCATGTGGATAGTATTCGGGCTTGATATTTGCCGCTTGATGGAAACCATAATGAGCAATATAGTGAATCTAAATTGCTTTAGTCAGTGTATCGTTTCATATATTAAGAGATGCCGACTTTACCTTAGAAGAAACGTGCCACTAATTTGGTCTTACACAGAATATTTATTATCTCTTTGACTCCCAACATAGTAATGAACAATGGATTGGCGATTGGGTGTGGAATATAATGTGTCGGTGCGGTGTCCGTTTCCTAAAAATAATGATGACTTGGAAGTTGGAATCAGTTTGAATATTAACAAATGAGGTGATATAGAAGACAGAGTGGACACAATACATATATACAAATAAGCACTTGAACTACATGTCAAGGGGTGGATAATCCAAGTAGCATAATATCGAAAAACTGGAGAACAAAACCATTTATTCACACATATAAATTAACTGGGAATCATTTCTTTATTCGGCGATCTGTTGTACCAGTCATTCGTTACTTAACGATGTTGCAGCTCCCCTCCCCCGGCCTATATTAAGGTTAACGTCAGGTATTACTATAAAGCAAGCATAATACCGCATACAACGTTCGCGCATCTTCGTCGGCACCGGTGACCCAAGCACCTGAGTCAGTATGGGCCCGGGGGATATCATCTGGAGGGAGAACAATATATTATCCATGCAGTTGCACTGCGATCTTTGCAATGATCCTGAATGTGGCAATCATTCGATGCGACTTTCAGCCAAACGGAAAATGCTGCAGACTATTGGCATGTAATTGAAATTCGAAGGAAATTTTCCATCGGCGAATTGGTTGTTGCTTGGTATCATGTAATTGGTGATACAAATGAATTGGATGATGCAGTCGAATTAATTGTAGATTGCAGTCAAATGAATCGTATATTGCATTCTAATTATGAATTGCAGTCGAATTGATGTAAATGGTTTTTGCGCGGCAGTCAGAATCCTTCGATGCCGATCATAGACGAAGAAGCATGTCTAATTGGTTATGTGCGAACGATAATCGTTGTAATGCACATATATTTCCCGCGAGTTTAATATCAAGTCCGAGTTCAATTCAAGTGGTGATAGCTCGCACGTAGAACAGCTACAGCAAAATACAACTGCATGAAGATAACAGACACATAGTACAGCAACAGCAACATAAATCCGAATGAACATATTAACATAAAACGATAATAATAAGCTAAGTATAAGGGAGGCCATGAGATTCACAGTAAAGTATGCGACAACTTGAAGTACCAGCACTCGAAGATTCGCTTACGCTTTATTTAGCAGTTGGAAAATGGAGCAGCCGATCCGAGAAGGCTTGATTAAAAAAGGATGCTAAAATACGAACGCAATTGAAGATTACCGAAATCACTTGCCCAATCTCAGACACCTTCCATATCATATTCTGGTGTGTTATGATGAATGAATCTCCGAATTATTCTTTTCTGGTGTGATGTCTATAGTTTGTTGCATTGACGTTGGCTTATTTATTCTATATGCCAACGCAAATTGTGCAATAAGTTACATGTTCTAGTTCTAGTATAATGTTTCACAGTATTGGACGTTAGCACGCAAATTACAGTCTGTGTCTTATACAGATTGAAATACTGGTGTCTATAGCTTATGGTTTGTGTATTGCGAAATACGTGTAGTTTATTGTATCGAGGCCTTCGTGTTTTTGCAGTTCATTTCGTTTCTGAGATTTGCGGACTTCGAATGAAATGTCATCAGCAACAATTGATATTCGATTGACCTAGTATTTACAACAAGAATTGTGGCCAGCAAGCAATGTGTCATCAATTCACAAACATATGACAAACTTTGAATCATAGAGTAGGCTACTCAATTCGATCGCTAGCATGTTATTTGTTGATTTCGATAAGATCCCCGTTATTCAAACAGTAGATGTTTGAAATTAGGATGTAACGGTTTTCGTAATCGTTGCTGTTATTAGGAGTCCTTGAGTTGGATAACAGCATCGTCACGAGGCTAGTTATCGCGCTCTTTACGCATAAAGGTTGCGTAACTCTAAAATATAACGGTGGTTACTCAGGAAGTATGGTAAACATCATGCTGTATATTCGAAATAATGTAATTGCCAATGTTGTACAGGCCTACACCGAGCGTAGCATCATAAACATTGTTATAGAAACGCAAGTCGTAAATTGTGCATTGATGGGTATAAGGTGAAGTGGAATACACCAAATTAACTAAACAGGACATCTGCCAATCGTACAGTCTTTAACTCTCTGACCGCATTTATATAATTGTAATTTTCTGACGCACCACATCAAGAAGGGTGATTTGGTAATAAAATGTTACAACTCACGTAAATGTGAAGTAACGAAAGAATCCAACTTTCTCCAATATTTAAGCAGTGAGGGACGTGACCTGAAAAATGCATATATACATAGCATGGATATTGCGAATCCAATATCTTCGCAGTCTAAATACAGGTAGTCTATGCTACACACATGCGCATTGCGCAATGCGCATTGCCAGAACAGGGATAGGCGCTTGCGTTCTCTAAGCGATTTCAATTGGAGACTTTGAGGTCGCCTATTTCAACTAATTCACAGCGGCTCCACGATGTTACGGAATTAAGTAATCTCTCAATTAAAAGTTTTAAATGATACTCGAGACGCACTGATTACCTGATTCCATTGGAGATATGTGGGACCTATGTATCGGAAAATACAGAATACTCTGTCGGGTCCAAACCGTCCACCAAGATGAATCACCTATCCGAGTCTGGTGGCCCCAAAACGATATGACCAAGAGACTGATGAAGCATGCACTAAATTGCTCATACGCTCTAAAATTTATACTGTAATATTGTATTATGAACAATATCAAGCTGAAATATATTGTTTGTTGTAGCTTCCTTTAATGCACGAATTGAATAGTTAAAATTAGCTATTAAACTACATTTTGTTTCAAGCTCAAAAGTTCAGCCATTTGTGAATACATATGTACTGCTCGTACATAGACGCGTGACGGAGTAAAATCAAAAAAATGACATACTTCAAATCTTTCTCAAAGTTCGAAAGCCACAAAGGCATTGCAATGAGGCAAATCTAGCATATGTCGACTTCCGAATATAATGAAACATAAAGTACTATAAACTCGCCATAGCATTTTGACCTGAGATAGAAAGGAAATAGCGATTGAGTTCGTTTACCTAAAGTGATTGCAGAAGCAATATTTTTAGGAAATACGCGCTGCTGCGATACTCAGTGGCCAGTGTTGACTTAGGAACAGCCTCGAGAAATCATCGTTGATAGTACAATGCACATGTATTTGCGAAGACACGTGTCCCCCAAAGTTTGGGCACCGGAACATCCAGCCAGTGTACATAATATAACTTCCGAATGGTACGTCATAACGATGACGTGTGAGATCTGCCCTTGATAGCGGGTATTCGGTATCTAAGTCTTCGAAATATGTAATTTTAATAAAGAACATGTCCTATCAAATGACCAGATACAGATTGCCACTGAATTTATGTTGGCGATGAAACCAAATTTTCATTACATAAACCGAAAATCACTATCCCAGATTTCTCTGCCCACATGTAATCATTAACAAATTGAAAGGTAGAATCATCATCATAGAGAATTGATGACGTGTTGTCGGTGAAGAGATAGTGCTTGTCTTCTGAAATGAGATCATATATGTCAATCTATTCGCGCCCACCCATCTGTTTTCGTCCGAATAGAGAACCAGGGCGCAATCATTACCAACAAACGAACACATATAGATACGCATTCATTACGCATTTAACGTAATCACTACGTTCAGTTGTGTCACCAACACTTTCGCGCAAAATATGTTAAATTTGATTGCCTGGTATTGCGATGCAGCCTCCATTCGCATACTCCCGCGAACATTATCAACTACTCAACGTCTTCATGTAAAAGAAGTATTTATTACTCAGTCTTTTAAGCTATCGTGTGAAGAGATGCCATTAACATCGTTATATGTTGTGAGGGTGTCTCACAGCCTCGGAAGCGTTCGAATATTGTCGAACGAATGGCAGCGATAAGGAGCAGAGAGTAACAACGTTTCATGATGAAAATGAGCAGTGAATGAATTGATTTAAATAGCGATTTGCAAGTAGGAGACCTTGTAGGCTACAATCTCTCCCATGAAGACTTATCAAGTTATACAACGTTGCCTGTGTATTGTGGTTAGTACCTCACGTTGGGGCCGTGATAACCTGGGTTCGAATCCTTGTCACGTAAGTTTATAAGACATATTAACCTACATCCTAGCGACTATACCGATTCATGGGGTTATTGAGGACGTGGGAATCGTAGTATAGGCTTAGAGAGGTAGCCTCACATGATTTCCCTCTGTTGAGAAAACATCGCATCAGCTGGAAGCTTTATAAGAGTAGTAACACGGGACATTGTGCGATCTTACAGGGGGATTCCTCCGTATCGGAATCATCGTATCCAAACCCATAATAGATGGATTTCGCGGTAAAGATATATTCCCAATATTTAGAATGAATCTGGGCTAATTTATGAGAAGCATCTGGAGCAAACGACCCCACACTCTATCACCCTGAGCAATACGTGCACTGCAAGTGCAGTTCGATTAAATTTCATATTTTAACAAGGCGAGATTGCCGTATGATGATGGATAGGAAGGAGTCTAAACACGTATGATAGTGTTTTAATCACACTCCTAACTTGACCAGAAACATGCACATTAGAGGCATGTACAGTACACTGATTTAATAGTTAGAATGGAAATGAACGGAATGAAAGTTGTGGGTACGGTAAGCAAAAATGATATGGCAGATGTCCAGTCATCTCGACCGCAGACTATAGTAGGCGTACTCATTCAGTCGAATATGATTTTATTTTGACTTGAATATGCACACTGCACAAGCTACAACGGAAAAAGTACATAAATACATAACTCGCTTCTGCTGTATTGACCGATTCCCCACATTCCGCATATAAATTAAACTGTTTTAAGAACGCTACTTACAGCAATCAATCATAAAATATGTCACTCAGAGCAATATGTGTACTTCAAAATACATCCAACATTTAAAGAACTTCATCGTAAAGAGGTTGAGGACAACAGTGTTAGGTAACCGATCCTCCCATAAATTTTCATAGTTATGATAACGTGATACAGTCGAAGCCGCGTTCTTGCGCCATACCCGAATTTACGGAATAAGACCGTGCAGCATGAAAAATTTCTGAACTAAAGTTTATCGACTCCAGTATGGGGCAAACACTTCTTTGTCATGTGATGTAACAGCAAACGCACAATATATCGGTGCAAGTATAAGCGAGTAATGCAAACGTTAGCATTAAGAAACGCAAACATACCAGCACCCTAACGACGTGCTTGTTTGTTTGTTTTGGGGTATTCATGGTGTTTGTCGACTTCTATGATCATTTACATCAGGCCGATATTCTTCTCATTTTTCCGTAACTGCCGACTTATAGCACGGCCCACCTCTAGGCTTTTGTAAGACACCGCTGACGCGGATGAGGTGGCGAGGAGGAGCCTAGGTAAACCTCCAACACGTAGGTGTCGTAATTCGGAAGTCGACCTCGGTCGGACTCGAACCCGCACCCATTGGTGTTGCAGCCGCGGATTATACCACTGCGCTATCTCGCCACAACGGCGTGTTTGCAGAGGGTTGTTTGTTCCCGAGCGTTTTGTAACAGGTCGAGCTCTGACCATAAATTGATATCAGTTCGTGTTGAAACTGGACAGGAAGAGACTTTACATTAGGATTGGAATTTAATCGGATATAGCGCAAACGTGAGTATCTGTAGACTTTATATATATTTCTTAGATTCGAAGAAAATTGAACGATTCAAATGTTCATTAGTTGGTTGGTAGTGAAACCTGGAAGCTTCATATAAATTAATGGCTGCATACCTCAGGTGACACATGAGGTTTACGAGTAATAGTTTTACGGCCCTATGCGTAGCGGCGAAATTATGATGGTGTCCGATATCGTTCGACGCCAAGAGAGAAAACTTATGTTTTCAGCGCGTATTTAATCATTATTCAATACGGTTTCGGTTCCCGTATCGAAATTCTAACCTTCCGGCACCGATGCACATGATTGCATAGTGACTAATCAAACTAATTATAGCGAAATACCGGCATTATATTTCTGATCTAATTTACGAATTGTCTCCGTGCTCCAATTATAATTAGAATCTAATTTACGGTTTTCCTGAAAATGCTACAATAGGACTGTATACTGCGACACAAGCGAAGCTTGATAAACATCAATTTGCGATTCTCGTGTTTTTGAGATGATGATTTGATAATATTGAAAAGAAAATTCAGTTTAAATGAACAAGAATATATTCGACTGCGAATCATTCGTGATAAACGTTAGCAACTGAACTGAATTTAATTCTTTTAATTTGGAATTTATCTTAATTTCTAAGGTTTTACGAATTCGGTCATTCTTATTCTAATCTAATTTGGAAGATCTAAAAAGTTTTCAACTGTGCAACTGTAAACTGATTGTCCCTGGTCGCAATTTGAAGGCCGTTGTTTAGTGTAGACCAGATTGGGAGTGCAGTTATGTAAAATGTAAGTAGCCTAAGTCTCAAGTAACAAAATTGGACACTAGGATATGGATGCTTTTCAAGTAGGACAACCTGAGGGTTTTGATTTCGATTGCTACGTAGCGGCAAACCGCGGCTTCAAGGCTCCCAAGTTATCTCCCTGTCAGTTTCGCATAAATTCGTCAATCATATTTAGATAACACGATCGGGCAGGGAATCACACTTGCGTAATGGCAGCGTGGTTTGCGGTGATTAAACAAAGTAAAGAAGCCCGTCATCTGAGCAATTAAATGATTCGAATGGCCATAAATCAGCAGTTTAACTGGCACGTGACCGCTGATTACATTGCGTCATGTTCTTCCCTCATGTTTGCACATCAGCATAACTGCGACAGTTGGAGTCTATACCCTTGGAATTTGATATAACTTCGACTGAAATTCTTTCCATTACAACTTGGAACCACTCTCTGCAAGACTCTGACAGTGTGCCAAAAAAAAACTGGGGAGTAATAGAGCATGCAAGTTCCCAATTTTAAAAATTCATTGGTTTTGTTGGTCAAGTTTGCTCGAAATATTCAGCTCTCCGTTTGCGAATATTTAGTGACTCTCTGCTGCGAGCTTTGTTCGCAATCGCTCAACATCAAGAACGAAATACACTACATGCAGTTAGTCAGCAAATTGTGCTCATTAGGCCCATCAATCACCGAAATTAACGGAATTGATATAAAGAATTATTCATTGTCAAGTGTTAAAATGTAGCAGGCGTGCGGGATCTATCTTGATTTGATTAGATACGTTTCTTAAATTTAAAAAAAATCCGTGCGATTGGGGTGTGGTCTATAATGCATAACCTGTTTTTAAAGTAAGCCTAGTATCTGTAGCAAGTATAGAAATCGGGTTTTCACTCTGATCAATATCAAGGAAGAAATAATCTGACGTCACAAGAATACATTCCTATACCTATACCACTTGGTCGTAAACTTATATTCCCATGCAAGTCCTCGTTGAAATTTTGACAAAGCGAGTGAAGACACAGATTTTATGGAATCAACACAGCATTTGATTGTGCCAGTTCATATATATCTGGTGATACTTAATAAATCGACCTGCACTTCAGCACTATAAAATATTGTAGCCTGGGTCGTTGCTATTGGTAACGTGGTTATATTTCTTTACGGAAATGTGGGCTTCAAATTACCGATATGACGTCCCTTGACGTCATGCTTTTCTGTTGACATTCGCGTTCACATAGAACCTTCCAAATAGGTTCGCGTTCACGCAAGCCAGAGTATTTAATAAATATTGAATTACACTCCCATGGATCTGATACTAAAGACCGTTAGAAGTCGAGAACTAATATTAAACGCATACGACAACATGGCGGATGTCTGATAAATCCAACAATTTCCTCCCCACTGATTTACAGTGCATATAGCTAGAGCCGTAACCGCTGCATCCCGAATTTATCCAAGCGCGAACGAGGACCAAAATGATATCGTAAATTACTACAAATTATAGATAATTTTTGGGATATCTGTAAAACTTTTTTCAAATTTTAGTCGTGATTTGCGCGATTTACTGACGGAAGCAGTCTCTATGTTAACATGGGTGGTCTTTTTCCAAGACAAAAAACGCATGGTTTATAGATATAGGCATTTCGGCGTCGGGAATTACCGCGTCACTACACAACAGGACGTTAATAACGAGGTTTAGACTGACATGCGACTCAGCGAAGTATGCCGCCAAAAAGCTCGGCGGTGATTACTTTGACCCAAAAAGGACCGCTTGATGTTGACCGATACCATTTTCGAATATTCCCTCGTCCATAGGCACCTGGATGGATGGCGCTTAATATTCTTGACCAGGCCATCCTAGCCCAACATTACAAATGCCATCCGTAAAGAAGAAATTAGACACCCCGTGAAGAAATGCCATATTAATTCCTGTGCGTCGCATTAAAGAAGTTCTTTAGGTCTGGAACGTTCGAAAGATTCCGAAATCTTTGACCAGCAGACGGGAAGTCAAGAAATTACAATAATCAACAAAGTAATTGATAACGACGGGCCTGCCCGCAGATATATCAGTATAATTGCTGACTGTAAATTTTCAGAGACAACAATAAAAAATTTGACAGTAAGATATGCAATTCCAATTTCATTGACAGAGTTCCTCCAGAAATTAGATTATCTGCGCTTCGTTAGACTGAGAAAAGCACTTTTCTAACAAACGATATTGGACGCCGGCAGGAAGGGGGTATGAGGGCGAATAGCCCCCGGAAGTATGGTTAATCGCCCTTTGGGGGCCCAAGACTAGCGATTGGTGGGGACTGACGGAATGCTGTTACGGCCCTGCATTTAGCTAATGAAAGATGATCTCTGTTGCAATAATCACCATATATACATCCATTTCAGATGGTGGAAAAGAAAATGCTCCAGATCATTGGAGGCGTCACAGTAGGAGCCCTAGTTGTCGTCGCTATCGTAGTACCGTGCGTTCTTCTTATCCCAGGCATGTAAAACATAACGTGTTGTTTTCCCGTTTTTTTTTTCTAACTAAATCGTAAGATATATATATTCATTTATCTCACATCCGGAGTCATTCCGTGCTTCCTGCAACCGTAGGCGGCTTCATTTATTAAAATTTATTGAGGTACACTATGCTTTCACATTTTACCATGTACAGATGAAACGGGTCGACCATTATTACTAATATATCCTAAATTATCCAATCTGTTGACTCTTGGAGTGCCACAGCTATCCATGTCTTGGCTCACGAGATTCCGAGTTTGCTGATTTCGTGATAATGTATCATCAACTATCGTCTTATCCAACGTTTCAGGGCGCGACATTTTTCATTAAACATTAATGATACATATTTCCCCTATTGCAATACACGTGCGAGTTCATTCCTGTTTCTTCGGTTGCAAATGGTGAGGTTGAGGATATTACGAATAACATTCCGCTATTAGCAGACTGAAACTCCAGGCCCGCACTTGTTTCTACAACATACGAGGTAGCCTATCTGACTGTGTCAACACTAGCCATACAGCCATACAGATTACCGGATCACAATCTGACATATCGACCTCGCCTACCGACACATGCACCATTCATTTTTGTCACGTCCTTTTACGTCATCATGTATGCCTCTTATATACATGTTTTAAGACAAGGTGATGGTCTGATTAAGAGACTAATCCGAATCGTTTTGGCGCTCTGTTATATTTTCATTATATCGCAATCTTGTGGTGTACTGATTTATTAAAATTAATAAAATGTTTATAAACGCTACGCAGCCATTTGATTGACTTTCTGTTGATGATGGGGTCAGAATATGCACACCTCATCGCTAGTCACCCATACGTAGGGTTTTAAACCAGTGGTAGCCTTTTGAATAACATTCATGTATGGCTTACCTCATCCAAAGTCAATGTACGATTGTCTGTATAGCATATTTTGGCT
>KE600485.1:0-13117 GCA_000444245.1 Botryllus schlosseri | reverse complement strand
AAGTCGTCTATAAAATCCAACACATTGGACACTGTCAGGTACAGGGAAATTATCATCATGTCGCCACCGGCCGGATCAAATGTTGATTTGTGTCGCAGCCAAAGATCGTCCGTGGACGCTGCCACCCTTTCCCCGCCAGTCGAGGAATTTCCGAAACTGTCGCCCAAGATGAAGGTCAAGGGTGAGTCGAATACCGACGTATAAATTAGGCTACATGAAACAATAACTTTGTATCGTTGATTGATTTGCTAGAAGCTTTTCTGCTGACTCTCGTCAGTAGCGAATCTCGGTGTTACCCTGTGAGTTAAATTGGAAATGTAGGAAATATTTTGTCAATCAGCAATATAACGTTATTGCTTTGTGTAATTATGAAGTCTTAGTGTTTCATTTTCAATATTTGTATCTTGGCAATGTTTACGACAATAGCTGCTACAGTGTTTGTGATGTCATATTCATGGAAAGAGTATTCGAAACCTTAACTATAGAATTTTTTCGGGATGGATAGATATTGTGACGCAGCACCGACGTTTGCAGTAGTAGAACAACAGTCTCATCGCAATGTTGTGATTTGTTGCTTATCAGCTTGTGTTTCATTCCAATATTCTCAATCAATTGTTTGTTTGATTGAGTGTGTGGTATTCGAGCAGTAATCTATTGTTTTTCTTGGAAGGACCAATAAAACTATTAAGAATCAGCAAGGATGAATGATTGCATTTACTTGGCCAGTATGATTGTATTATTATGCTGACAGTTATTCATCCAATTGATAAATCTTCGATTTTTGCTCTCACACGCTCACTTCTAGAATACCATTCTATCGGTATTTCCCTTAACGATTAAGGGTAGTCTGTGTTCCACCGTTTTGTTGACAGTGTGCGAAAAGCGCTTCAATTTTTCTGGCTATCATGATGTGCGCGTTTGTAACTGTTGAAATGTCCGCAGGTATTGTCTGACGCAATTCGCATGCTTTTTAGGGTTGAACGCCAGCTCAAAACAAGACAACAGCCGTTGCTCTATCAGCGAGGAAAGGGGGTGCTCGCACGGTAGGAACCGATGAAATGTGCTCTTATCATCGAGTCTGTGGTTTTGACAGGACACTGTCTTACTGAAATTTCAATAGAACCATGCAGAGCATTTGTGATCGGAAAGACAGCAACATACTTCTCATTATTAATTCTTGAATTCTTATGTCTTGATTACATTTGTACCTATTTTGATTATTATTGAAAGTTTAAGGTCACACAATGTTATTCTCTATTGACAGTGAATCCCGATTTCACGATCCGAAAAGGTCTGATCGGTCGGGTGATACTGGCAAACACGGACGCGTTGTGTGCGGCAGCCACGCCGCTCATGAGCTTCAATAGTCCTATGTGAGTGCTGGGAAGCGATTTTGGTGTGTTTCGCGTGCTGTCAAAAATCGGTATTCTGTTGCAGAGTGGACGCGCTGTTCTCGGAAAAGTGTGTGATGACCACTTATTTCGGGATCGGATTGGACGCGAAAATCGCGCTGGACTTCCACAGGAAACGGGAGGAACACCCCAAGAAATGCAGGTTTGCTTTAGAACCCGCCAAGTTACGCACGACGCAAGCCTTTCAGTTGCTCGATTAGCCGATTTTGCGTAATTGGTGATATTATGATCGATGTGTGTTCTGGTTGTGACTTTGCCATCTTATTTCCCCTGTTGTTTGATGCGAAGATCTGAGTTTATAGTCATTCTGTCATTTTCGAATATGATGCCGACTAAAGAAAAAATATTAGAATACCGACGGGGTTGCTGGTAACGGCACCGACCACTCTCAGTTTCCTGTGCTTGCAGTCTTAAAATAGTTATTCTATTCTTCTTAGCATTATTAATGTACAAGTGAAAAGTTTTTGAAGCGTTCCGACGTTTGAGTAATGCTGTTCTGGTACGCGAAACTGGGAAATGAGTGGTGTGGTTCGGTGTGACGCACGTGTTTTCTTGTCGATATCTAGCGGCGTCTTTCAGCATTGCTAATCCAGAACGAGCTGTTTTGCTGGAACAAAGCGAAACAATTTCAATCGTAGAACAATAATAACAAATTTGCGTGTGATTTTCTATGCATCAGGCTAGAGGTGTCAAAGAGAGTGCCGTATGTTGCTTTGAAGGTTATGTCGGGCCTTGCCCGTTTGTGTTGTCACGCTCGTTGTTCGATAGGATTGTTGAAGTTTTTAGACCGTGCACTCCAACCACGATTTCTCTACTTGTATTTAACTGTAAATTCTATATCTTACTATCTAGGGGACAGTGTAAGTAAGGAGTTTGCCACACCAAATTTACGACCCAAGAAGAAGTGCCAATTTTTCAACAAATTGTCTCGCCAATTCAGCTTGTAGTCTGGTACTGTTGAACTAAGCACTAAACACTAAGATACGCATATGCTGACTTTCCGCATGAATATTTTTTGCCCATTATTTTGAACATAATCAGAAATATGTGATTTACCTATGTGTGATAATAATTTCAAAGTGTCGTTTGATATTAAGCTCTAATGATGTGCCTTTACATCACCCCTATCAATTCTCAACAAAATAATGGGACTGCTCTCCTCAAGAAATTTATTATATCAGTCCTCGTCAAAAAGGTCGCACATCCCTAGTCCAATCTCCTTATTTGATTACAGCCGAACAAAAAACATGGTTTGGTACGGCATGCTGGCCACCCGGGAATTTGCGTTGAAAACCTACAAGAACCTGGAGCAGAGGATACGGCTGGAATGCGACGGGCAGCACATACCGTTACCGCGACTTCAGGGCATCGTCGTGCTCAACATCCCCTCTTTCATGGGCGGCTCAAACTTTTGGGGCGGCCGGACCGGCAACAACACGTTCATGGCGCCGTCCTACAACGACAGGGTGCTGGAGGTGGTGGCGGTGTACGGCACCATGCAGCTGGGGATGGCCATGGTGGTCCCGGAAGGCGTGCTGCAGAGCCACAGGATAGCGCAATGCAGATCGATCAAAATCACGATTTTAGGTGGGGTGGCATATCACTCAGGTGTCATATCTGGGTTTTGCTTAAGTCTGTCTTACACTCGGGTATAATATCTGGTCCCCAGTGAATTCAGGACTTCGTGAATTCTGCAAATAGTGGTTTTGGCAGTTGGCAGCTCGGCTAAGCCTAACCCTAACCATAATACTTGAATATAATAATACATACCAGGTCTAGAATTCAGCATGCCGAATTCATCAAGTACCGTGTATCATGAATTTATTATTACCGTACCATTTGCTGCATCACTTTCACGTAACAATAGTCATTACCATTCTTATCGCAAATTCCCTGACAACGTCAAGTTTGGGGTGAGTCTGTCTCGCTTTCAAGTTGTTCAAATGTTCAACACAGACAAATACCTTTGATATCTGAAATACCTGAAATACAGTGCCTGACTGTTTGTGAGATGTGAGGGTATCCCGTGCGTCGACTCACAATCTGTTGTTGATTTCAGGTGACGAGGGTGTGCCGCTTCAAGTGGATGGCGAGGCGTGGCTGCAGCCTCCCGGTGTGATCAAAATCGAACACAAGAACCGGGCGCAGATGCTGTCTAGGGACAGGGTGAGTTTGTTGCGACGGACGTGATTTCGGGTCGACCCTCTGTATTGCTATGGTTTTGTTGTGCCTGGGCTGGATAGTGATTGTGGCAGAGATGCTAATTGCATACTTTCAAGAGTGAAATTGCGATGGATACCGTTGAACAAACCTTGGTACCGCGGTAACCGAATGTCTTTCCAAGAATTGCACTCATTTGCGGCGTAGCCGCCTCCGATTTACCGGCCAAAGTATGTGACCCATTGACCAAATCTACTTGGTGAAACTTCTTAAGCGATTCATTCTCAGACCTTCGTTATCTACTCCCACTTGAAGCAGCAATCATAAGTGGTCATAGCGATACATGACTAGAAGTAGAAGTAATATCGTAAATTTCTACTCAAGTACTAGCAACAATTTCGAAACAAGTAATTGAGACCCAGTTTAGGCTAAAGAACTAAAACTATCAAGTAAATGTGAAAGTATATTATCATAACGGCTAACATAAGTAATCCAAATAGGCAAATCCTACTTGAGTACCTTGTAAAAGTAGAAGTACTTCGTTATTGACCGTCCCTGTTCGTAAATAACTGTAGAATACAGATCAAATTCTAGTGCTGACGCTTACTACTTTGACCGCCTCGTAGTAGTTGAGCAATGTGTCAGTTTTAAAATATATTTTCAGCACTTTGAGGAAACGTTGAAGTCGTGGGAGGACAAGCAAAGATTTCTCGACCGCCATTTGTCCATCGAATATTTGAACGAGACGGAATTGGAGGCGGTTGGCGAGCTGGCGGAAAGCGTCAACGAATTGGCGGAGAAGTGAGTGTCGTCTCGTGCAGTTGCGGGGCGCGGATGATCGCGCGCCCATTTTGCCGACCGTTGTTCACTACAGATCCACTGATATTGTTAGGTTACGTAGCAAAATGCCGTACGTGTTTCTAAAAATGTGTGAAATTTCAAATTGGAATAACCGTTTCGGGTAACTCGATAATTTCTGGGAGTCTATAGTAAAATTTTTCATTCTGAGAGACTTAATGCTCAATTGCTGACGTACGCATTGTGTTTAAACCTCGTTTATCTCGTAGAATAAAATCGGCGACGGAAGAATCCGATTCTTACCCGGACGGACTGCTTTCGTCAGTGACGGCCGTACGTCGCATCAGCCAGAAGATGAGCCCGGCCGTACGCACTACGGACATGATATCGAGGAGCCATGTGTCCGACCTGGTGGGCGCCATCGCCGATTTGTCGTCGATGATGGCCAAAATGATCGATTCCAGCGCAGAGGTGGGTGTCGCAGCTCTGCTAGATCACTTGTAGCTTCATGAAACTACTGAGGCCTGGCATAATCGGAGCTGGTCGGTAACAAAAAACGTGTACGTTTTCGAAGTACTTGAGTTTATTTTGCATACTTTCAATACTTATTCAAGTAATTCTGATTTTTTACCACCTCCACTTCACCCTTTTTTGTGACTTACACAGTTTGTAAAGTTGAAGTATTGTGGTCTTCCCGTTTTTTTGGCCATGGCTCAAAATCGTCTCAGTGGATACCAAGTGTGGTTGGTAGGGTACTCGTGTAGATTTTGCCACTAGGTGCTTTCATTTCTTGTCGCACAAGAAATTGCGAAATATTTCCAGCCTTCTTTAGCAGGCCATGCTTTGCCTTGCCACGTGGAACTTCAGCAGCGTCACAAACACAAACAGATTCCCCGTGTTTCAGGAGCAGAGCGGCCTGTCGCGTAAGATCGAAGAGTGGCTGAACGGCTTGGAAACCGCCATGAAAAGGGTCGCCGAAATCAAGTGGCTGTCGTCCATGATGTGCCAAGCGCCGGTCGAAGAGGTATGATGCTTTTGATGGCGCCAGAGCTGACGGAATTCAATACACTTTGATTATATAGCAGCCGGTCAACGTCGCCACGGCTACGACGACGCACAAAACTAAATTCCGTCCGTTTTCACGGAAAAATCACAAAAAGGAACAGAAAGCAATCAACATGGACTACAATGGTAAAAGTTTGAGATTATGGATGTGCAAATCGGCTGACTGGGTGGTTCGGTTTCGAGTCTAGTGTTCCAGTACCATATTATGACGTCAGAGCAGTGTTATTGAGTAGAAGTAGTGATCTCCGAGTAAGTAAAAAGTAGGTGGCTAATAGGCTCTATGGCTACTTTTGACGAAAAAAAACTGGAATAGAAGCAGTGCAAAATCATAACCGCTCGAGTACACAAAAACGTACTTGAATCCTTCCGAAAACGTAGAAGCACATCGAATCTGCGGATTATCATTTGACCGTTTCTTCCGCAGTGAACAATTGGACTGTGAACGACGTGGGCCAGTGGTTGGAATGCATGCAGCTCGGCGAGTACAAGGACATCTTCTCCACTCACGAAATTCGCGGCGAGGAACTGCTGAAGCTCGAGTCGAACGATTTGAAAGTGAGTGCCCGCAGCCTAAACTCCATGGCTGATTAGCGGCGCGTAACGGTAATGTAGGCTACCTCTTCGTCCTTGAATACTTGCTATACATTCGTTGCTGTATGTTTTATTCAACTCCGAGACTTGTATGTGCTCCTAGTCAAGAGTATCAGGCATGTTAACATCAGGGATCCTGAACGGACCTGTTTCGTGTGAACACAATGCCAATTTAAAGCTACATCTGACTGCATTAATGTATGTGCAATTTTTGCGAGTGTACGCACATAGCTATGTAAAGCTCATGTCAGGTAGAAGTTTACGGCATTTCTTCTTGTGCTGAGGTATCACCGATGATCACTTTGACCTCGGTTCCCCGTTTTCCGCCGGACATGGGCATCTTCAGTGAAAATTTATGGCGTTAAGTTGACTTGTACTTGAGCACTGGCCGTAATTTTGACATGCCCTAAAATTCTATACTTCAGTCGCAATTTAAGGCGTTATTTCTGACTACCTGATTGCTTGCGCAGGGCATGGGCGTCTCAAAAGTGGGCCACATCAAGAGGATACAGTCCGGCGTCAAGGAGCTGCAGAAAGCCATGAATCGCTTCACGAGATAACGCTGAATTGACGGGATGGCGAAGAGATGGTGAATTGAGGGAAAAGGGAGCGACAGCGCTCGCGATGCCAGGAGTAGGTCCAATCCTGCGAAATTCCAAAGTATATGCCCGTATCCGAGGGCACACATCTTGTCACTGTAGCGACAATTGCGCGGCGAGATTATTAGCATTCCTTCTATCACTTCATTTGCTTGAAGGCAAGGCAGACTTACCCGCTTTACGTATGATCATCTCGATACCACGAGCTTGTGTTGCGATATTGCTCAAATCTGCTGTTCAAGGAATGTTTAAAGTATTGGCTTTTTATATATAATGTAGAGAAGGATGATCTATATTGCTAATAAGTCATGTTCTTGTTTGGCAATTTTACCGTTGAAGCTCACAGTACACGCATGCGAAGCGATGGTGCTACTACGTACGGCAAGGTTGTTGGAATTGTTCGATGCGCCGCTCACGGCGAAGACGGGCACTGTGACGCATAGCTTGCAGTCTATATTTTATTGCATGATAACGCATCTCGTTTGGATACTGTTATGATTTTCTTCATTTCTGATTATTTATTATTATCTATCGAATGTTTACTGTGTCGGAAATACATCGCGCGTCGAAAATTCAGGCGAACCCTTTACGTCGTGAGTTCAGTAGGCAAGAAAGCAAGCTATAGCCTATTCTACGCCGTTAGATACGCATAAGAAGCGCTGGCTGGAGATAGTAGTTCATTACCGACTGCACAGCGCACAATCGAGGTGGTATGTCGTCTTTTCCACCACGTTTCTATCCATGACCTAGTACTAGCTCAGCCCTGGTTACATTACACACGTGATCTCTAGCCACTGTTTCCTACGTCGTAAACAGATATACACCGAATCGAGGTTGTCTTTTGAGTTCACAGGTCGAGACTAACTCTCTGAGCACACCGCCTGATACACATCTTTAACTCCCGACATGGAGAATAGGACGTGTTATATTTCTGTCATTGATGGTTTTTGCGGCATCGGCACGCAATGTGAGCATAATGCATATGCAAACCATGAGAGCATATGCCACTGGACAAGGAAGGTGCAGATATAGCCTTGTCAGGCGTTCCAAGTCTTGACACCGCCCCTCCATGCTATCCGGAGGGGCCGCGCGCCAAACGGTGAAGCCACGGATGCCAGTTCTAATAATGAGGCCTTTGGTCTGACCCGGTCGGGGATTGAACAGACGTCCAACCGATCAAGAACGCTTACGCTTCACCATTACGCTATCTTGTCAGGCAGGGTAGACTTCCGAGACATGCCCGGATACCAGACACCATAACCAATTGTGATACCGTAGCTCAGGGGTTCTCAACTTCCCTCGTATAACGGGCCGCATCGTAACAACAAAAGACGCCGCGGGCCGCATAACATAATCGCCACGTATTTGTAGGCTACTATTAAATTTAGGCTACTGTAGCCTATTTACCAGTCTTATACGGAAATTTAGTACATTTTAATGCATTCTAAAGCAATAATGTTTGCAGTTGCTGTTTTTTTCGTGTGACAATATCTATCTTTCAGCCGCGCAAGTAAATCCCTACATGGAGCGTGCGCATAGCATACGTTAATTGCAAGTCGGTATATGCACCTCCAAACCTTTCCACCATAGAATCAAACCTCTGTTTCAATGCGTGAGCGAGCAAGTATAAAATTACGTTCAGATTACGTTATTCGTTACAGAGGCCATTATCACTATTAGCTCTCAGTGATACGAGAAGAAGTCTGGTGTGCGGGGTCATTTCTAAGCAAACCAATCAACCCATCTCATTTTTCCATGACTGGAGCCCAACACATATAGTTACAGAAGTCAGCTTTCTCAAGTTGATGTTTTTCACACGTCCCCTTCGCACGTTTGCCCCGTCAGCATTTACTCTGGAAATATGTCCATGTCCAATCTGATAAAACGCACCTGGATAATTAGCCATGCAATGTGTGTGAAGTCGGTGGATTCGTCCAACCCTAGAGACTGAAGTCGTGTTTCAGAACACGCGATAAAACATCGACTGAGACTGCGCTGTTACTCTTCTGGTGACGATTGAATCAGACAACTGTAGCTTCGAAATTTGTCAGGTGATGTTGTGTTGGCCTTGCCGCTAAGTCGCAGAAACAGCGAATATTCGCACATTACGTTGACGTTTTATAGCAGTCACACCTTCTCTCGCAGATTCTTGGGTTTAGCGATATTCTAAGAATTTTGAACAATGCGTCGGTAACGTCGTCGGCAATTTTAACAATGCCTCGAGATATGGATTGCTGGGCTTGACACCTAGCTAGCAACATTTTACCAAAGATCAGGCGATATGTATAACTCCAGAAGAAACTATCGTGGTATCATTTTAAGCTTCTACGCTTCGTTACAACAACTGTTCTTCAAAAAATATGACACATCGGTCTTCGATAACAATACTGTGCCAGTAGCAATTGCGTTCATACTGGAAGATGTCGCGGGCCGCAAAATAATCGTCGGCGGGCCGCATGCGGCCCGCGGGTAGCTCTACCCACAGAGCTACGACGGCTTGACTGTATGCGGTCTCCGCGCAAGTAGCGGCAATGACTGGGAGAATTCCAGATCGACCACCAAAGCCGTGTCGACGCCCGCCCAGCCTCCGGGCACGGGCGTCCTCGGGTCGATGAACTCTCGCGTGATGTAGGTGATCCAAAGTCACGGAGTCTTTAGCGAGTCCCACAATTCAGCGTCCCAATCGATATGGAAGGCATCAACGTCTAATTGATTCTGACACTTGTGATCCGTCAAGTTGTCGTGCAACGTGCAAACATTCGGCGATATTTCGCAGTTATGTGTATTCGCAAACGAACTATGGAAAGTGAAAATAGGTGTGAAATAGCAGATTATTCAGTAGTCTTGATATTTTTGATCAAAATTCATGAACTTGATAGCAATATAGAAGCATGAGCTGAGCACATAATCGTTGTCTTTAATATATTCATGCGATCAAGATACACAAGACACGATGCGATGTCACGAACAGATAGAAGAATGTCGAAACCACCAATTACGGTCTCATAATCCAACATCTACCTCGTCCTCTTCGATCTTGATCTCTCGGCTTTCTTTCTTTAGTGAAGACTCACTGAACCAGATTACCACACCAAAGTGAGTGAGATATGAGAAGACTTATTTTTTACTGATCTTGACATACCTTGAAAGTTCACATTCGCTGAATAGAATATCCCAAATGAGGTCGCGCGGGGAGCTTTTTAGTTAGACGTTATAGGGGTGCGACCATCCAGATACAGGCCTATTTGTATTGTGTTATTTGAGCACTAGGACTAGGCTATATGAAAAGTTGCTAATTCTATGAATGAGAGTGTGGCCCACTACGATCACATTTTCAAATAGTGCTGTAATTTGCATACAACGGTTTAGCATCGCCTTTTCCGCTTCTCTGAATGACTTTCGGTTCACTCTTCATGAAATCTGAGTGTGCAGGTGCTGGTGTGCTTTTGTACTTTCTTGGATTGCGGTGTCGATGGCGACTAGAGTGAAACGCAACATTGCCGTCGGATCGTTAAATTGTGGTTGAACGGGGCGGTTCGGCATTTGCTGTTTCGAAAGATTATATATTCACGTAGGTATTTCTTAAATCCCTGCTTTTGATCGATATGTACTGATTTATCGAACGTATTTGTTTCGTTCACTTGCCATTGATGCGTTTGAGATTCCTGCTTTAAACGACGTTTAAATCGTTCCTGGCGTAGCCAGGGGTGTCGTCCCGATTGTTACTGATGTGGAATCCCTGACAGCGTTCTCTTCTCCGTGATACTGAACTTATCGGTATCAATCTTTCAAACGACATTAAAGCTGTAAATATAGGCTATACACATTACACAATTACATACGTCTGTCTCCGCAATAAATGCAGGTTTGTATGCATATGGTCTGGTCATATTCCAAGGATATTTGTTGCATAATTTGACTGACACTCTACGTACACACATTTCGTGATTACCGGTATTACAAGAACAATCTTGAAATTCCTTATCATCCGCATAAACGATAAACCGTCATCCGCAAAAACGATAAATTAACTGATTATTATTCGCCAGAGGCTAGAACTTAGTAAAGTCTATTTCAGTTCCATCCCTTATCTATAATAATTTATTTATTAACACCGAAGGCACCATATACCTCTATTCGAATGCGTTACATACATGCAGTTGCTGTTTTTAATACTGAGTTGTATAGTATTGCGTAATGTCAATATCAATCAGCAATCGTTTAGTCATTGAAGCTACGACAGGGCCAGTTGGAGGTCATAATATGATTATATTGAACTAGACAATGCTTTACCTTGGGATGAATTTACGCAATTTTTCTATCGTAACACGATGTTTACTATACCAAATACATTTTGATGCATATAAAGACTCATAGCAATAGATGAATATTATATAGACTCAGGACCAGTGGTTCGTGACAGCTGGAGGATAGGCGCTTTTTCATCACCGGTCTGAAAGTGCATGCATAATGCGTCCACCAGAGGTATTACTTTGTAGCATCAGTCTGGTTTACTTACCATTCACATCACAGCAGCAACAAGCGGTGCTAACTGGTAAGTGATGTCGCACATTCTTGGGGATTTTACTCAACTGATGAGCTACCCTACATTTCTCAATTACAGACTTCTTAAACGATGATTATATCATGGTACATGACAAGGTTCGAAAATTGGGAGTACAAGTAGGGTTGCAAGAAAGCGCAGATGGAGTGACCACGAATGTTTTGACCGGTCAAAGTGAGTAGAATGAGGTTTTCCGTGCTGACGAGCCTGTCGTCAATTAAGTTGGGCATTGCATTCATATATATATGTGGGTCGCGGTGTATAATTAATACGTAGCGTTACCAACAACACTACAGTTTATCACCACGGCTTCGTAATTTAATGACAACGTTCTAACCAGAGGTGGTCAAAGTAATCGGCGTTGCCACTCAAATAGGAGTAGAAGTCAAGCCGTGATCTCCTTGTCAATTACAAAGTAGAAGAATCGATTTTCAAGACATGTCAAAACTGCTTCAAGCGGTAGTATAAAATTAAAGGTCTGATAAGTGCTGAAGTAGGCATAGGTAGTTACAGAAAGTAGATTTGGTCGAGAGATGGTATACCTTCAGCAATTACACGGTGGTCACTACTTTTGAAGTTGCAAGATGTATGTTTTTTCGAAAAGGCACTAATGACGCTACGAACTTGTGCTATCTTGAAAGTAAATACACCAGTTACCGCGATACAGGAGTTATTTCTCGCGGTCCTTCGTCAATGATGCAAACTTATCCCGAAATTACTTACTATTTTTCAAAATATAAATAGCTTAATGTAAGTATCCTAATTTTTCTGGAAAAACTACCAGTGGGAGTAGTCTAAAAGCAAACTACTTGAGTGGAGCAAGTAGACGAAACCTACTTGAGCACTCCGAAAAGTGAAGGTATACTATATACTCCGTTGCTGAACTATTACCTCTGTATATGGCTATTATTCTGCATCCCTGCAAATATGACCCCTTCCTCATTCTGAGGTTACTATTTCCTTCATTTTATGACTGCAACGAAAGTGTACGAAGACGCAGAGGCGACGTGTTTGCATCCGGCCACTGGTCAGATGGCATACCAAAGCTCAAAGACGAACTCAATAATTTATGGACTCAATAGTGTGCCATTTGCAGAAAGGGGTAAGACATAAATGACTTCAAGTTTTTTCACATAATATTGTTGCAGTTCTCGACATTGAGATATACATCAGGGCTTCCCAGTTATGGGCCTACGCGAAGTAGGCTACTGCAAGTTTTGCTATACGGTCCTATGGAATATTGAACTCGGAGACTTAACATATATAGGCGATGATTAGTGATGAAATTTATAATGTAATTACGTGTCGGCCTCGGCGGTGGATATCGTTTAGTTGACAAAGAATATCATTGTCGTTTAATTAATTGCATAAAAAAATGTGTAAATAAGTAAATATATTCCTGCTAATCATTTGTCGACTGGTTCTTTTCGATCAATTTGTTACTGCATGATGCCTTATAATTAACATCTTCGCGAAGTGGCTGCGGAGAGAATGTCGGTAGCGAACATAATATGGGCACTGGGCCCAGGGGGCATATGTACGGTGCTAAAAAGTTTGCTGTGGTGTATACTGTTAGTATCTCACTATTTAAGAAGTAAAACCGTCCGTACCAACAAATTGCTGCCTAACAAAATTCGAGGATAACGACAGAAGATATGTTCAGCGAGTCTAACGATGCTCGTTGCAAAGGGGCAACTTATAGCGAACGTATTTTACAATATCGTTGCACTCTCATAGCGGAAAACATTGAACATTACACTGTACATTCTTTTGATTTGTGGTATGGACAAGTGAAAGTCTGTGAGTCTGTCTAGTGGGAACGACTTATATACCGCAAGTAGGATTCACATTGCAATACGCCAGGGAAGTAGGCGCTATATTTTATTCCGAGCTATTTATCATGGTAAAGTTTAGGAATTGCTTAAAAT
>ATSW01058398.1:0-10645 GCA_000444245.1 Botryllus schlosseri | reverse complement strand
TATTTAACATCAGTCATGCCCATTCACACTACAGTCTGTCTGTTATATTTTCTCTAAAAGCTGTAAAAGAGGACGAATTGCCAAAAAGGAGGGCTTTTAGGCGTCCTCGGAGAAGGACATTTTCAAAAACCTGAAAAATGAGGACAAATCCTTCTAAAGAACTATGTCTACCCTAATGTATCAGTTCCACTGTGGTCACTGCCCCGAAAATTTCAATGACTTCTTTACCTCGGTAAAACAACGCATAAGTACTATCCACGCGCGTCCTCGTCGACCAAGCCTCATATGATCGACGCGAAAGATCACCGCTCTATTAACTATGCCGGATCTAGTGTATGGAAGAGTAAGTTTCGCCGGCGATCCGTCAGTCGACGATCATGTCCAATTGTCAACATTCAAGTCGAAATACAAGCAATGTTCCCTCTAATTTTTCACGAGTCTGCGCAAACACGTTAACTCACTGCGCAGGCCCTTGGACAATAGTGCGCAACCAGCCCCCACTTAAGGTGATAAACCGAACTTATGGGAAGCTTCGACCCATACTCCCTATCGGGCTCTGCGCTTTTTGTCGATACTTATTATCTAAATCGGGGGCCGGCATGGTGGTTGTGTCACCTGAACGCACGAAGCGCGAAAATTTTATATGATTCATGTTTGAATCGGTCAATATGATCGGAAATTGCATATACCTATTGCTATCCATTTTTATACTCTCTCTGCTCACATAATCAGATTTACCGGTAAAGCTGAAGGAGTGAGGTGTGTTAGAAAAGGTAGGTCCTCTAAATATTAATGAAACATCTTCGGGCGCACCCGTTGGTATAATGACTTCGTTACACGATGCTATTTCGTGACATTTCTCTCGACATGGCATTAATCTTGTTGTGGGACTCGGATCGCCAGCACATGAACATTCAGCGGCTGCCATTTACGCGCCTATGGACAATTAAACTTATATGTATGAATCGAAGTTTTCGGTCAGCATATAGCCTTTTCGGCCAAGGTTTTCTCGCTGCTGATCGTTTTGACGCACTTCTCGGAGTCGCATGTCACATAGCCTATAACTTCATATGTCTTGCTGCGTCGTGGCAAGGTAATGTCCGACGCCCAAGTGCCCATTTCTCTTAATCACACGTATTTTTTGTTGTGGGAAGGGTACCCAATAATCAAGATATTTGACAAAATTAATTCGCGAGCTGCGCGAAAAATATTTTGAAATATTCCTAAAAATGATGTATGTTAATTCACGAAATGATTTGGGCTTTCTCTGATCTCGGCCCCCTAATTGAGGGTTTGGGGTGCGGCAGTTACAGTCCTGTGGAAATCTTACGTAAAGTTCATGACACGTGGAGAAGACCATGCGCTAGTTTCTCGCAGATTAACTTCGCGCTAGCCTATTGTTATTTATAACTTTGTTAAACCATGTTATTTCGCCATTCCCAGAAATATTGCGCTATTGAAATGATATCAGTATCGCTCACGCGTACGAGACCATACTAAAAGAAAAGATTTTTCGTTAGGCGCTCGTGATTGCAAAGTCTCATTTCTTCGCGGAGCGCAATATTTACCTTTGCGGGCAGCACTTGTACCTCGGTGTAATATTTTATCGATAACACTATTTGTCCCTGGCAATGTCCCCTCTAATTTTTCACGAGTTTGCGCGCCTGCGTGGTCCCTTGGACAACAGTGCGCAACGACTTGAAAAAATAACATCACTTTGGATTTTTTGTGCGTAACTTAGATTTTTTGTGCGCAGAGACCGCTTCAGCACTGCGCATTTGCGCACGTGCGCAGCTTAGAGGGAACATTGAATACCAGCTATTTCTGCTAAATGGATATTTGCTAGCCCTCTACTTTACCGGAACACGATCAGATATATCGATCCCGCCTACCGTCACATGCCACCTAATTTTGTCGCTTGTCATTTTACGTTAAGTTCTTCACTTTTCATTCAGTGTGCATGCCTTCTCCTTACACCGCCTAGGCCCTGGCGGGTGCCCGATCTCAAAGACTACTCAAAGTCGTTTCGACACATTCCTATCTTTTGATTGTATCGCAGTATTACGATGTTTTACAATGATGAAATTTTAATAATAAAATGGATTGAACTGAACTGAGCCAGTCTTTTTGTATTATATTATTTTACATTACATTCATTGTGCATGCCTCCTTTCTACATCGCCTAGGCCAGAGGTGTGTTTGATTTCGAAGACCACTCCAAGTCGTTTCGACACCTTCCTATCTTTCATTGTATCGCTGTCTTGTGGTGTATCGAAATGATGAAATTGTTAGCGATAAATTGAATTGAATTGAACGTTACTGAAGTTCCTTCTTTTAGCTCCAGTTTTCCTTTACTAGTTTAGATACAACCAAATAGCACGCCTGATTGCGCTTGGGTCACAACCCTTCTCCATTAATTTGACCAAAGGCGATTTGTGCCAATATTTGGGCTAGCTTCCCAACCGCGAAATTTGATAAAACCCGGGTCAATCGAAAGGTAATGCGTTATTTTTTCGGAATTGCAGGCTATTAATGGCTCATAGTTCTCGCAGCCCCAAAATCATAGTCGGTGCGAAGTACAACACGCCTCGAAAAAAACATTGATCTATTGATGACGATTTTTGATATATTTTATCGCTTATATACGGGCGTCAAGTCCAGGAGCGATGCCGATGTGGTATCCTTGTCTTGCAAGGTTCGCACATTGACCGCGACAGGTATTACCGCGAATTCTTCAGCTTCCCCGGCTATTTATCGAGATCGTTCATTCTAGATTAGGGTTGCCATACGTCGGGAATTTCCCGGACATGTCCGGAATTTCTCTGTTTTTACTGCGTCCGGGAAGAATTTCAAAAATATGCTTAAATGTCCGGAATTTTAAAGTCTTGAAGTAAGCTGATAAGTTTTTCGTAAATCAATATAAACAAGATTGTTTTTGGGCAGATTTATGAAATTTTTCTGCGATAAAAAATATAGCATAGCATTTATTACAGAAATAAGTCTAATCTAATTGTGATCGCAATTACAAGGTAACGGTTGAGGCCGTTTGGTTCATTCAAAGAGAGTTTACCTTTATTCTTGGGTTTGCGAAGATGCTGAACGTAATCAGCTTCCAAAATAGACTGTGAGTAAGTCTGGTCAAATTTGCCGACCTTTAATTAGTAATCAGCTGGGCAACACCAAGTTGGAAATGGAGTCGCGACCATAAAAGGTTGGAAACCACCGGATGTGCGGTGTTTATGTAGCTCAGTGGTGCAGTGCGCACCCGCATTAGGCTGATAAATAATCTTATCGGTGTGACATGATCATGACGTATACGCTACTTGCATTTTCGAAGTCATGATCCTCCACCAGCTCTACCGCTAACTCTGATCATGTGGGCGGAGAGAGGATAAAAATTATATGGTAATATATGGAAGAACCAATATTATTGACATAATTCCACAATACGCGGGGGATATAACGTATAGCGATGAGGGTCCACTAATCGGGCGGCCCCGGTACGATTCCCGTCTGAGGCTTATCTGGGCTCATCTTTCCCCGCAGTAAAAGCCCAGAAAAAGATCCGACGAAAGAAAGCACTCACGGAATACAAAGAGCTAGAAAGGGCCACGGCTTAAAAAATATCAACATCGAAAAGTACTGCGACGTCGGGCACCATACTAATACAAATGATTAATTATTACCATTATTGATATCGATTATCGAAGAGGATTAGTTCTCCGCACTCTTCTGTAATTCATTCAAATCATTTACGACCAGATGCATATAGTAAGCCTCCAGATGTTGCATCGATTACCGTACGGTGGGCCGATCAATGTTTCTTTGTGCGGGAGGGGGCTAAGAAAATGTGGCTTTGGCCGTGGTAACAACTTACAACACACAACCACATACTCCTGAACCGGATCGTGACCACCTCTTGTCGACAGAACAAGCGTTGCTGGTGTGACGTCATATTGATCGAAATGTGCTCATACCTCATTTAAAATCCGCCAGTGGGCGCTAAAGAGCGTCCGGAATTTGGGTCACAAAAATATGGTAACCCTATTCTAGATATTTATAACATTCTCAAATTATGATGTCGATTGAGTTAGCGTAGAAATGAAGCAAGAATTACTGATGATTAAGGACGAACACGAGATGTGCCGGTAGCGCATTGCTCATTGCCGTGCAACCGAGTAAACCACTTCCTCTTGCAGGATTCCTTCACAATACAAAATTAGCAACTTATTTTCCATGACCACGACCACAATAAAATTTATAATTCCACAATTTTCAACGCTGTAGCTTCTGATGGGTATGTGTTTTTTTCCAAAATTCGTGGTCGTGCGATAAATCGTCTTTGGTCAAATGGAGAAGGTATTGTGAGCCTGGCGATTGGCGTATGTCTACTATATACGACAGTGTAGGGCACAATGGTGAAGTCCTCTTTACAACTCCACTTTAATTAGGCAGTGTTTTCGCACTTCGTTTCGGCCCATAAGTCATTTTATAATTAGATGTTGAGAATCATACCGTTTCGTGATAATTTCGAGATCGGAGATCTTCAAACAGCTAGAACAATGATCCTTAGTATGTTCCACGGAACACTAGGAGTTACGCAAGCCATAGTTTCGGAGGTTCCCTGAAGATCAAGACCCAGACTCAATTCGTACATATAATTTGCGATAATCATATGTTGCAGGTGATTTGGCCCGAACATCAAGACCCAGACGCAATTCGTACATATAATTTGCGATAATCATATGTTGCAGGTGATTTGGCCCGAACAGTAGTCGCATTCCGACAGTTGTGGTTTCGGGAATATCGAGTGTAGTGGTGTACGCAGAAGCAGTTGGGGTTCAAAATCGATACCTCGTCATAATGAAATGTGAATTATCTTCCCAATATTGATAATCTCACTTGCAATTAGAAAACTGGTGTCATTATGTTTCGTTTCAACTGAACATGACACTTACCAAGGTTATCGTATTGTGTGAAAATCATATTTTAACCAGATAACAACTGAAGTCGACATCTTATCTTTCGACTACGGTCAGGACTTTGTGGAGTATCTTCCCATTTATATAGAATCGGTTGTTCGGACTATCTAATTTGCGACGAATGCAGCGTGATCAACGCAGTTAAGCATATAGTTGAAAACAAGCATTAAATATGTCTTCCACAAATATTTTTGAATACCTTCTTGGAATGAGCCAGCCATCTAGCTAACCCTACGCCGCCTATACTTTCCTTAGAGGGAATGTCGTCCGGCACTGCTCAGTCCGAAAGAAGTTCATTTAGTTACCGCTTGATTTAAATTACGTCAAGACCGTGGGACAAAGTGGCATAAATGGCGATGAACAACACTTCAGTTTCCAATAATATTAACACCTATAATATTTATTGCTTTTCATCTCTTAACACTCTTTTGATGTACAGGCCATTTGTGCAATAATAATATATAGTAGGTAGTTTGGTAGAATTTGTATTTATGACTCCGCAAAAATTTGGGCATCGGTGGAGGCTTGAAAACTCGCGTAGGTGTTCTGCGGATTAGTAAGGGTTAAGACCCACTGACCTAGAAATATGCCGTAATCCACCATCATTATAGTGAAAACTCATCGGTTGCAGTGCTCAAGCTCGGGGTGTATGAACAAGTTTATTCTCCACTCCGTGGATAAAATGAATTCCATTTTATATCGCTATACAGAATCACCAATATTACTCCAATTTGTATACGTACCATCAGCATTTATCTTCCCATGCATCAACAGAATGTACCCTTTAACCATTCGTGCGACACGACCTGTTGCTTGAAGTAAAGGGTGGATGCTGTTATATGTGAAATCGTATTTTCCACAGTATGCTTTTGATTCGGCGAATATCATAGCTGAAATGTGTAGTTCATGGATGGTGATTCCATATCTCGTGCCATGTCCTCGACAACAACTACATTTAAATCAGCTTGCTTCACTGTACTCGATCGTATATATTTTCATTGATAACTTAATGTATTTGTTAGTTTTGAAAGCCTCGAGAATATATAACGGAATTACCTTTCTCTGCATTATATATTCCCTGATATGATTTTGTTTTCGTGTGATCATACAGATACAACGTATACAATTTCCGGACGGAAGTAAAGTTTACAAGCACGCGTCAATGCGGGACTAAATTCGCAACTTTGATGATATCCAGATTATATGGCGGCGAAGTACCAATAATTCATCGACGCCAAATCAACACATAGGACGGAAATTTCAGACTCGGAAAATTTACGAAAGGTGTGAAACTTAATGCCGCGAAGTAACTCCGATTTTCAAGAAAATAAGAAGCGTTGCGGTCTTCAGCACTCTATCTTTATCTTCAACACTTCTAAATTATTATTGAACGATTTTCATGAATTCTAGTTTCCAAAATGTCACTTAAGCTGAAGTCAAACTGGTGGGAATGTTTGTTAATCAATATTACGAGATTGTATTTGTGGGAAGGTACACGAAAAATCATCACCTCTCTGCAATGTTAGAAATCCATGTACAATCAATTACTCTGGAGCCAAAAAACCAATGTTCATCTTTTTGAATAGAACGTTACAGAATCGTGGGTCGAAAATAAATGAAGTCCCGTAAAAATGACGTCGCGAGAATTGCGAACTAGATTATTGTGGAAGCGATTCATCATCAGCAACAAATATTTGTTTGTATTTTAAGAAATGCATGGTAGCATAATAATTGTAGTATGGTAGTGTTTATGAATTGCCGTTTCATGAATTAGTTTGAAATTTACTCATAGAATTCGCTTGATTTTTAAAGTAGTCTTCCGTACTGATTGACTTACTATACTGACATCGATTCATGATCTCTTTTCGTATAGTAAATTACTACAAAAACATGTATAATCACGTGATGGCTTCACTGTCGTCGCCAAAGTAGTCAGCGATTATCTGATCGCGTGGGATTTATTGCGCATGTTGGATTATAATAAAGAACAAATATTTAGATATTTACTCTCCTTGGAGATCTTTATCTCCACATTTAACTTGATATGCATGTAAAATTGGACCTGTCCAACTGTCGTCGCCACATGTAATAATATTATATAATACCGGAATAAAATCACGTGGGTTATATGCAGAATTACATCAATAAATGCTAAAATCCTTTCTTTGACGAACGGTAAATACTAAAAACGGAACTGATAAAAATGTGTTTACGTAGTGAGTTTCCGAATCTATATTGAGATGTTCAGTACAGCCGTTTTATTAATCTGTGTACTGATCAATAAATGTTTAATCACCAACGCGATGACTTTGTGAACTATATCTCCTGGATTCAGGTTATGCATACAACCATAAGGCTTTTATTTACTTATCCAACATTGTAGCATATTGCGAATCGGAAGTACAGCTAGGCCTATACCAGGCGGACCTGAATTATTTACAAGTATTTCCGGCATGTCAAACGTAATAACCGCAATTGTGGATGTCCCGGCTTCCTTTCAATCATATTTAACAGTTAGATGAAGGGGAAAGTGGCGTTCCTGTCTCATACCATATTTTACTGGGGTGGCCAAACTGAAGCTCGCGAAGTTCACACGGCTAATTGAGCCTTAGATTGCGACACACATGGACACACATGCAATTGCCTACGTAGTCGAAAAGTTTACGTTCACCGTCAAACAATGAATTTCATCGAATGTCAACTTTCTGCGTTTAAGCCGTTACAATCGATGTATACAGCTTCATTTCCGAGTACAGTTAAAGTACCGACCTGATCATATCGTGTGATGGTCCTTTAATCTTGTGGGGTTGCTGGGGGAATTATCTTAGTGGTGGCATCCAACACTAGGTACACAAGCCTGTCTATGGTTAATTTCCGCGTCAGAGTAATCTGGGCTCTTGATCCCCCGTCTCGCTGAACTAACCCAGTGAAAGACCAAATATCATATACCAGAATCTACTTAAAAAAAAACGATTGTAAAGTGTGGGAAGGAGATCAAAATAACATCGAAAAACTGTGACTTCGGGCACCAGGCCGAAATGGGTGCCGGTTAAGACACCGTAACTGGTCGTTTCAGCATTGTCCTATCTGTTTGCTGCGTCGCATTGTGTTGGTTGGTCGGTTGGTTTTGAGGTACTCATATTGTTTGTCGACTACTGTGGTCATATACACCAGGCCGATATTCTTCATTTTTATTGCGTAACTGCCGACTGATATATACAGCCTATATAGGCTTTTGTAATACACCGCTTACGTGGATGAGGGGGCGAGGAAGAGCCTATGATAATCGTCCACAACTTAGGAATTGGAGTACTGAAGTTGACCTCATTTGGACTCGGACCAGCTACTCCTGGTGTTGCAGCCGCATATTATACCACTGCGCTATCTCGCTACAATCGCATTGTACATTGTATGTGCCTCACTGGGATCGATATTTATAATCCGATGGATATTATAACTCTACATTGTTGACGATTCCATATTAATTAACTCCAAAACTGCATACGATGATGTGTCCTTATTTTATTGCCAGCACACGACATAAGGTCGATAGCCACTGCATTTCACTAAAATGAGGCGGATGACATCTATCGCAACTATATTGCAATACTGGCTGAATCCATGAATCCATTTGTTTAAATTTATCGAATCCATGATTACACTCGCATTATATAGCTTGACCTGTTAGCCACTGCCGATTTTCAGATTTTGAAGGCTATTTCGGGGTGATTCCATTGCCTTGATGGAAGTTTAATGTATATTATAAGAATCAGCGTGACTGTAGCTTTCAAATAAGATCAACTTTATTGAATTTGAGCTCTAGAGTCGTGATCTATGGGATTAGCAATTTCGTTGCCGTTTAATGCTATGAAGCGACAACAAATCTAAAGACCATCGAATCACTCGCCTGGCCGAAGCCAATAAGGCGTGAGCTTATATTTCCTTGCAAGCCTTCGTCGAGATTGTTGGCAACGCCGCGAAGGAAATTGATTTTCTGGGATTACTCTAGTTGACACATTTGGTGACGTTTAATAAGTCAGCATGTTCCTCAGCATAGTGGCATAATGTTGCCCAAGTCGCCGTCTTAGTTATCTTCTATATCAGTGGTTCTTAACCTCGCCTTCAGCGCCCCTCAAGGGGCGCTGGCGATTTTGAAGGGGGCGGAAACGCTCAGGGGGCGAAATGGGGGGCGCTGGGCTCGGGGGGGCGATATGGGGGGCGCTGGAGAAAAATGGCTTCGCAGTAGATGATGTGGTAGTAGGACATATCCTTTATGAGTATTCAGAGCGAATTAACACCGAAAACTTCGTTATATACAGCCTACAACAGACATATAGGTTTAATTGTCCATGGGCGCCTAAATGACAGGCACGGAATGTTCCTGTCTTGGCAATCTGAACCTCAGAAGACGAATTCCATCAGGCTGGGAAAATTTATATGCCAGTGAAAAAATACCATTTTGAAATCGTGTGCGTCTTTTAGTTTAGTACGATTGGGCGGCAGGGATATATAGAACTAGATATCCCTGTTGGGCGATATCTCTGTTGGGCGATTCTAAATTTTTTGATATAGCAGACAGGAGGTAACGAAATAACATCATGCAACGAAGTCATACCGACGGGTCCGCCCGCCCGAATATGTTTAATTATTGGTTACGGGCCCTACAATTTCCCAGACACCTCACAATGTTCCCTCTACGTTTTGACGAGTCTGCGCACACTCAACAACTCACTGCGCAGACCCTTGGACAACAGTGCGTAACGACTAAAAAAGGTCATAACTTCGGAGTTGTTGTGCGCAACATAGATTTTCTGTGCGCAGAGGCCGTGTCAGCACTGCGCACGTGCGCAGCTTAGAGGGAACATTGCATCTCACTCAGCTCAACCGGTAAATCTGGTAACGTGAGCAGAGAGGACAAGAAATTGATAGCAATATATATGCAATTGACAGATTTTATCATGAATTATCGAAAATTTTCGCACTTCGCACTGGCTCGCTAAACAGTACAACTGATTTCGTGGCAAAAGCGAACAATGTGATGGGGGGCGGTCGGTTTATCACCCTATGGGAGCCCAATACCCAAGTTTTTTCGGGGGGCCTGACGACGTGTCGTTTCGTTCCTGCCAACGGGTATACGCCCGAAGATGCATAATCATTATTGAGGGGTCCTACCTTTTCAATCACACATCACTCAGCTCTACCGGTAAATCTGTTTACGTGAGTAGAGTGAGGATAAAAGTTTATATGGTTGCCCGACATATGAGCATGCGACACAATGCAAAACGACAGTTGAGCATGTGACACTACAGCATGGGGACACATGAGCATGGGGACACATACGCATGGGGACATATGAGCATGGTGAAATATGAGCAAGGGGACACATGGGCATGGGGACAGTTTAGCGTGCGACACTTGAGCATGGTTACACATTAGCATGGGGACTAATGAACATGGTTACATATGGGCATGGTAACACATGAGCATGGGGGCACATAACGATTGGGACACTTCAGCATGTTAACACTTGCGCATGGTGACATATTAGCATGGTGACATATTAGCATGGTGACAAATGAGCATGCGGATACTTGCGCATGCGACACTTGGGCATCAGACACTTGAGCATGCGACACTTGAGCATGCGACACTTGGGCATGCGA
>ATSW01058345.1:0-12080 GCA_000444245.1 Botryllus schlosseri | reverse complement strand
GGCTAGATTAGGTTAGGTTAGGCTATGTTTTGGGTTAGGGTAAGTTTTTGGGTTATACAGTAACATGCTGAAGTGACGCATGCTGATGTGTTCCATGCTGAACTGTCGTTTTCCATTGTATCGCATGCTCATATGTCGGGCAACCTTAATAGTGGCGTAGCCAGCAGGTGGGCATGCATTTCGGCTCCTAAATAGCCATCTCCGTGTGACATGACCCTGCAACTTGGGCTTCGGCTGGCGGTGGATAAAATCTTAATAGTGAAAAAATGGAAGAATGAATATTAATAACATAATTCATTCACAAGTCATATGTTTTCATTACTCATTTTACAACCCGTGCTAAAGGGTGTTTGTAATTTGGGCCACGAAAATATGGTAACTCTACATAAGACATTACTTCTAGGTCTATACTTGAATAGCAGCACTGACTACTCTATCACTTCTGTTTATTTTTAGGCATAGTCCTCTACAAGTCAAAGGAGTTAGTAATAACTGCGGAGAGAAACGCGATATTTTCGACCGACAGCTTCTGCGCCGTATTCTACGTGTTCAACATGGAGTATCCGTAAGACCTGATAGCAGTGATTGCAACTCTGGAATTCGTACAAAGGTAAGCTGAGTGAGAGTGAAACCAATGTGAGCAGCAGTAACAACGAAGCAATATTAATTTGAAATCATGTGTCTCTTTTTGTTTGCGTTCAAGCGATTTTAATATCTTTACATAGCAGTAAGGAAGTGACAAAATAGCATCATCTAACGAAGTCATTATACCAACGGACCCACCCGAATATGTTTAAAGGGGCACTGCGCTCTAAAAATGATGTTGTCTCAAATTGAAGGTAGCAAGTGCGACGGTGAAGATATCGTGCCATGTAACGGGTTAAGCAGCCGCGGCAGCTGGTCTTGTAGAAATTTCAATAAATTGCAGCTCCATAACGGTGGCGTTATGAAGGAAATGGCCGCGGCCAAAAATTTTTGTACGTTTTTACCTTCAATTTGAGACCACATCATTTTTAGAGCGCAGTGCCCCTTTAATTATTTTTACGCGTCCTTTATTTTCCAAGGCAACATCTCACTAAGCGATACCTGTAAATCTGATTACGTGGGCAGGGAGAGGATCAAATTTTTATAGCAATATATAAGCAATTCCAGATATTATTGACCAATTAAATAATGAATTATAGAATATTTTCGCGCCTGGCGCAATCCGGCAATTGGAGCTCACCCACTAACTTCGCTTATAAGTAGCGTTGAAAACGTATATCCTGACAGGGGGTCTGGGGCAGATTAGATTTATCTTAAGAAATTATACCGCGTACATATAGCTATTTGTTTATTAGATATATCTTTCATTTATCACAGGATCTTTGCTGATATATCTGATGACGGGTCGCGATCGAGTGCGATAAAGAAAAAGAATGTGCACATCAAGGTCAAGCAACTGATGACTGACTGAACACCAGAAATGCAATGACTAGGGCGAATTTTTTTACCCGAAAACTGAAGATTTGACATTTTTTGAATTAAAAAACCTAATTTTGACCTGACATATCCGAATTAGGTGTTTTCCCACATAATGTTAGAATTGTACTACTCATCTTCATTCCTGGTTGGAACTGTCTGGTAGTTTGGCCTGAAAAAACTTTTTTATTTTTACAAAACTTTATCATTTTTACATGAAACGAAATCTGGCCTTATGAAGAATTCCAGTATAGTTACTAAATTTTGTTTTAGTTCAATGAAAGATACTTTGCTACATTGTCTATGAAGTAGGCCACAACCTGAAAAATGTCAAATGGTAAGTTCACCGACAGTGCAAATATCTACGATACAAACATAATGCAGGTTGCAAAAAAATTTTGACTTGGTAAACAATTTTGACAAAATTTTGACTTTTTTTGACATGTCAAAAATGAATCGCCCTAGTAATGACAGAAATTTCAAAATCGTGGAAATAAATGCTTAGAGCTGCAACATTTAATTATTTCACAGAAGGATGAGAAGAGCGTCAGAAAACCTGAAGCCAATAAATGCTTCAGCCGGTTTGGGCTGTGATTTCAGTACCAGATTTACTAGTGGCGTAATTTACCAGAATCCTCATGGTAATCAGGAGGACCAGTGCCAGATTTACTAGTGGTGTAATTTACCAGAATCCTGGTAATCAAGAGGACCAGTAAGAGATTTACTAATGGCGTAACTTACCAGAATTCTGGTAATCAAGAGGACCAGGATTTACTAGTAGCGTAATTTACCAGAAATTTTTAGTATCAAAGGTTACTAGAGCTGGTAAAACTGCTGCCCAGTCTGAGACTGGTAAATTTCCCTGAATTTTTCTAACAGTGTAGACTTCACATTAAAATTATTGCTGGATTGTTCGTGTTGAAGGTTACAAAGAAAAATGTATGCATCGATCAAGATTTATTTTACTCCCCAAAAAACAGAAAACATCTGTCAGAGAACGCAAAACTCGCACACGTCGAAGTTCTTTTTTATATGCGAGGTATGATTCTGCCAACATGCAATTGTAGACAATTCATGGAGTGTAATCATGGAATTATCATTGAGAATTATTCAAGTATTTCCGGTCCCAGTGATTCATTGGTACCACATCTCCACTACATATTTGTACTTTCTACACCAATCATATTGTTCTGAGGTCATTATAATAGATACTCGAATACTCGATTTGACTCGAAGCCTAATACTTGATTCAGAATCCAATCATGTACTCGATTTCCATAGCCCTATTTATAACTAGTAGAGCGAACATATTCGAACATAATGACTGTTCTGGTAATGTTAATCCCCACCGTAAAATGCTACATGACGATGAAATCCCGTACCGTTTAAGACAATAGTTACTCAATACAACCATATTGTCGGTTAATATGCAATTGTGAATCTCAAGGAAACGTATATCAATGCCATTCAACCGTCAAATCGGTTGTGGCGTATTGCTTGGAATATCTAAATTAAAAATTATGGTCCTTTGCTAATAATGCCATATTGCGCACCGTGACAGTAAAATTCAATTTAGCTCGACCGTGTTTCGTTAAAGATGGAAACGCTTCGTCACAATCGTCTTACTTTAACTTGAAATATATAAGTATTGGGAATGTCTGCACCTAAATACATTTCCAGCCCTTCAAATTGACTCCATAAAGTTAACTCGTTGGAAAACTCATCCTGATCAGCTTCGACTAAATTGATCATCGTCATGGGACTTTCTTTACTTATATTTTACATGCGATATTCGGAGTTAACATAATGCGTTAAAGTATTTTCTGCTGGTATTCTCGTATTCACCAAAGTCAATGAGCGTTCATCGGATGACTAAAGGGATTATGAGTTTGGTATCTGGCAACATGATTTATTGCCAAGCAAATATTTATTGCATAACTGAACGGTTTCGAGGCCATAAAACTAGTTATTTATTAAGCTATTATCTTCACGAATATCACATGATTCCTAATTTTTATTGATTCGTGATCCTGCTAAACTCTAAAAGTCACATAAATTATTCATTTTCTGAAACTTATGTAGCCTGCACATGTTTGGCGCGTGCTGGCATAAATAAACCGGCTCTCTCTAATACCAGAAATGTCACAAGAACTTGCCCTGGTGTATTGGATAGACAGGTTCGAAGCCTGCCCACAGCCAACCTGTGATCGTGACATGTATCGTATGAAATCTTCTTTAAGATCGCGGGGTGTATGTTTGACACCCGTGATCTACAAAGTTTCATGAAAGGATGTAAGAAGGACAGATAGTGAATTATAAATATCGGAACCTCGACAGTGATTGGGGCGTCGCTCCCGTGCACCGAAGAATATTTTGGCGAAACACATTAATCAAAACGTTTATAAAGAGTTTTTTGTTCTTTCCTTGCGTCTAATAGTCCATGTTTCGGGCCTATATCTGCGTCTCCATGGGTAATTTCTGGTATTTCGCGTCGTGGGATACAGTAGGCCTATCCGCGGTTGATGGTGTATTCTGCTCGTTAACAATCGCACTGTCATAATTCGTTCTGTGACTTTCTGTCTATTTGAATAATACTTTAACCCAAGTTTCAGTGACAGCATCAGGAAACGGGAATACCGAACAGTTAAAAATATTTAATCACGTAGTAACCAAATATCAGACTAAGTATTTTTCGACCCTATACCAATAACCCTGAACCACTTAAAGCCCTAAAGATGAGTTATCTCATGAAGACGCGGATCTATGAAATAAATTGTGTCTTAATGGGTTTCCATCACACGTTACAAAAGTACGCTTCATGCATTTGGGATAAAATGCGTTGCAATCCACTCACCCTCGTTAGCCTACACTCCAACTGTAGGCCTGTGTACTGTGATCAGTGTGCAGCACAAATATGCTGATCGTTATTTCCCACATATGACATCGTAATAAGTGTTATCCCTACATGCATTCCTAATCAACCTCATCATTTGTGTAATTATGGTCGTTCTGCGTGATCCCGCCAGGTAAATGGCAGGAATGTTATTGATATTTCTTTTTACAAAATCAGACAGATTCGTCGCGCGAAAAAATGTATTGCTAATGGTTACAGGTTCGGGACGTATTCATTTTATAATTTGAAAATGTATGTAGCGCAATCATGCGCACCAAATCGTTTCTCGTGTCATGGAGTGACACGCGTGCCGTTTTTGCTAACTACTCGTATATACCGATTGATAAATTATCCAGAACGCTTGTATAATATGGCAATGCAGGCATTTACACCGTCGTAAATTACAATAAAGTGAATCTAGATTGAGAGACAACTATCAAAATTGCTCTGTATGCAGACAGAACGAGTTTTATTGCATCATAAAAATACCATCGTCAATATTATACATTGACACTAACTGTACAGCACAGCGATATATAACTGACTTGTAATATTTATGTCCAGCATAAAAACATTCAGTGAGTGTTTCAAGGAAAATACGATCGGAACCCTTATAACCAAAAGTAATCTTATATTCATGTTACGGAGTGCCAAAGACTTACTTGCCTATCACCTTAAGGCAGGTGTGGGCAAACTTTTGAGCTCGCGGGCCGCATTCAACACCTGAATCCATTCGCGGGCCGCAGAAGGCCTATATAAAATTGAGATTATAAACAATTCCACTTTTGGTTCAGTTCCAGGACGCAGAATGCTGACAGCATCGTAACAATGTTAGCTTCAAACACGCTTCTACTATGTGTGGATAAAATACAAATACTCTAATTCTATGCATTCAGAGGACGAATCTACCTAATACACGCGCGAATCGTTTTTTCCAAAGCACACCACTGAAATAATAATTTAAAACTGGAGAGGCCAATCTGAAATCACACTCGTAATCTGAATAATGTCAATCTCGTTTAGGATTGCAATGATGTTTAGCAGTTGAAACCTTTCTAACTGCGTGGGCCGTGAGATCGGGCTGTCGCGGCAGATATGAAACATGAAAAATAATATAGGAAGTATTCGACTTAAAACAGTGGTTCTCAAACTATTTAAGACACGCCCCCCCCCCCTTATCATGATAAAAGATTTTGTGCCCCCTTATCGTCATATCACAAAACGCAACCATGATGCTAGCAAACCAAACGAATGGTTGCGACTGTGGTTGAGAAATATGAAATTCAGACTAAATACAGAGCTATAATTATGAATGGAATGTAAATCGCGCAGTACGCGAATTTTTCTAGTTGAGCTCAGCTACGCGCCACCCTTCAGATGCTTTCATGCCCCCAAGGGGAGTGTTCGCCCAGTTTGAGAACAACTGCCTTAGAATTATTATGGTGAAATGTACTAAGAAAAAGTTTAATCGAATCCCTGCATTAATTCGATTTTTAGTACAGATTTAATCAATATTTTTAATAAGTTTCTTTAGAATCTCGCGGGCCGCACAGAACGGTGTGGAGGGCCGCATGCGGCCCGCAGGCCGTAGTTTGCCCACCCCTGCCTTTGAGGCTGACAAGAGATGTTGCGGTACTATGTCTTTAATTCGCGCACAAGCACATTTATTTTGACAATATAGTCCGGTGGTTCTCAAACTTTTTTAGACACGCCCCCCTTTATGATAATGAATAATCTTGCGACGCCTTATCACCATATCAACAAATGCTGCCTGTTGATGAGAGAAATCTAAAATATGAAATTCTGACTATACACAGAGTAATAACTATATGAATTGTAGTTTAAACACGCAGAGCGCCAAAATATTTTCCAGTTGACCACATAGCTTCACGCCCCTTCCTCAGATGCTTTTACATGTAGTACAAAAATGCAGATTGCAAATTAACCGTCTTGAGACTACTGCATTTGACGTGCAGAGATGCATTTAATGATGTATGTCATTTATTCATCATTGCTTTATAGCAGGGGAGTGCAACATATGGCCCGCGAAGGGATTTTGTCCGGCCCGCGGACAGTTTTCCGTCTCATATGATAATGTAGCCCACGGCTACAGTCTGCCGAGATTCCCCGCTACTTGCTTACTACGTCAAATTTTAGTGACTGTAAGTTATCATATACATGTATGCGGACTGCGCAGTGTGCGAGAGTGGAGCTTACGCGTAAGTTAGTCGAAGCGGGAAGACTTGCATCATCGGCATTTACGATGTACTCAACCCTAATATCGTTTGTGGTCATCATGGTATTTGTCAACTACAATGGCCATTTACACCGGGCCGATATTTCCTCAGTTTTTGATTCCGTAGCCGTCGACTTGTAGCACGGCACACTTCTAGGCTTTTGTTGTTGTTTGTTGTTTGTGGTATTCTCGGTGTTTGTCGACTACTATGGGCATTTACACCAGGCCGATATTTTTCTTTTTTTTTTATTCCGTAACTGCCGACTTATAGCACGGCCCACTTCTAGGCTTTTCGTACGACACCGTTGACGCGAATGAGGTGGCGAGGAGGACCTTAGATAAACCTCCAACACTTAGGTATAGGAATTCGAAGTCGACCTCGGTCGGACTCGAACCCGCAACCCATTGATGTTGCAGCCGCGGATTACACCACTGCGTTATCTAGCCACTTCTAGGCTTATATAAGATACCGCTTATGCCGGAATTCGACGACTCAAAACGGGTCGCGGGCCACTTTTCAAATGTCGTAGAAACCACGGTCCGCATGAATTCAATGTCGAGATAAGATAGGCCACACAGTTGAACAACGACGCTATCTCGTCACCTACTCAGCCCTAATGAATTGATATCTTGGTAAATTTGGGGTACCAGACTTATCGAACGCCCTGAAATCCTAATTAGTGATTGTACCGTGTGTTGATTGATCAGAGAGAAGCAGACATGGCGGCGACTGTATGACAATGCTGTTCTCAAATCCTCATTGTCTTCGTCAATATCGGCGAGAAATGACTTTGAAGTGACATTGCTGTCGTTAAAATACATTCATTGAATACGATTTACACCTTGTATATGTGGATAAATGGGCAAATAATGTATCGATTCAACAATTCGGCCCGCGAAGTACTTAACTTTCCTATATCCGGCCCGCCGACTGGAGAAGTTGCCCGCCCCTGCTTTACAGGATAATGAGTCATTATTTAGTGCATATTCAAACTGTTTGGGCTCACAGGGAGCAAAATAAAAGTGGTGGATCGGAGTCGGAGTTTCGCCAATTGTTCCCTTAATGGAGTCCAAGTCTCAATTTTTTTTCAGCGCGCCTTGGAGTCGGAGTCAAAGTCCTGAATAAGTTGACAAAATGCTCCTGACTCCGACTTTAGCCCATGACTCCGGCTTTAATATGAAAACAAATGCTTTCAGCGGAATGTTAAAATTACTAATAATAGTCATAGTAGGACTTTTTGTTGTTGTAACTAAGTTGCTCGAATTGAACAATATTTGCAAATTTCAATTCATTTGCATTCTTCGCGACCAACAACAAATTACTGATGCATTCACAAATTGGTGGACTTTTTGGAATTGTACCATGATACCGTGAAAGATAAAATTTATCGTGTGGTTTTGTAAGTGACAGCATAACTCGTGAATTTGGTGCAAATATAACCAGACGCTTCATCCAGTCAAAAAAATCAAAACCATTAATTGGAAGTAGCTCATGTTGGGTTGGGTCGGGAAAATGTCTAGGAAAGATTGCAAGTATATTCCTAATCCAATAATATTTGACGAAGTGCATGTAGACATAAGCTATTTGATAATACTCCTTCAATTTCTTTTCTGGCCACCGTCTATTTGTATAGTGAGATAGTATTTGCCTGTCATCAGTATACTGTGGCTAAGTCGTGGGAAATCATGTACATCGCTGTATTAGTTGCTGAGTCACACACAAGAGAAGCACTTAAATTGTTTTTATCCTCATTACAATTATAATGGATGAGATATGTAACATGTTCAAATGATAAATATATAATACAGTATCTGTTGGTTTACTAACTTATAAAACCTTATCACCTATAAAATATGAAGGATATTTCGAAATGTATACTTCCACGTTTATTGCACAGTGAATATTTCGAGCCGTGCGACAATGAAACAATTTTGTATGCCAACGTAAATAATAAGTTTGCATCTGTTTAATGGTTATATGAAAGTCATTACACCGTCACTGTGGCCTATATAATCTAATAAGTAAATTTGTAGCACTGATGTTGGAGTCGGCAGCTGAGTTGGAGTAGGTGCATTTAAATACTCGGAAGTCGGAGTCGGGGATGGATTGGGTGGTACAATTTACCGACTCCAGAAACATCATCACAACCTCGTAGAAATTTTGGAACCGACACAATCATTAGTAAATCCGATTGGATGCGTCTTTTATGAACCGAATCAACCTGACAACAGGTTCCTATATATCTCTTCTTAATGAAAATATAGACTTTGAAACACATTTATGTATTAAATAACATATTTCTTACTATTAACGCCATCATTGGGTCTATACACTCAACGTGATCTAATCGCCAAGGGTGTAGCTAGCGACTATTCACTGGTGGCTAATGCCATGGGAGTGAAGTGATATTCAATTTTTAAAATATCTCATGCACTTTTTTAACAGTGCAATGAAATCTATCATGTCGATCAAGTGATTGGTCGTGTCACGGGGTGGTACGCGTGCGACTGGTGTATGGCACGATAGGTCATGCAGAAAACATGTATGCTATACACTTACGAAGTAGTAAAACGCTCCATTATGATATACATTAAACAAACAACTATAGAAATTGCTTCTTAAACTGACACGTGGACTTTGATCGCATCAGAAAAATACACAGTCAATAAAATAACTCAAACTATGCACTGTTTAGAGTGTGATGAATCACTCGACTAATTGATTCGCCCCATAAAAATAAGCATGAACGCTCTTCAGGCTAATAAGACATCGGCGAAAAATTATTCATCACTGTGGGATAAACAATATTGATCGAAGTCGAAAGTTTCCAAACTATCCCGTCACGTGCCATGCACTACTGCATGATTGAAACACAAGAGAGAAGGCGTACAGGAAACGTAGCCAGAAAGAGCTTCCTGTTCTTGACTACGTCATATTATGGCGTCGCTGCATTAAATGGTCATGGTATGTTCTGACATGATAATGTACCCATGACGTCACTTTACATAGTCTTATATGCCAAGGTATTCTCATGACCAGCAGAGTCAGCGTATCCTTTATGCCTGGTAATGTATTTTTTATGCATTGTTCAGTCGCTCTTTCCTCTCTTACAACTAGGCTTGCATTTTAAATAAAAGCATTTAAAAATGTGTTTTTTCAAATTGTAAAATTATACTATAATTGCGTAAATGCTTTCCAAAAACATGCTGTATGATCCTACGGACAATTACCACCCAATATGGCCGATCTATATCGATATGGTACGGTTGGAACCCTCAGAAATAGTTGGTTGAACAGCAATGTTCCCCATAAGCTAAGCACGTGCGCAAATGCGCAGTGCTGACACGTTTTCTGCACACAGGAAATCCAAGTTGCGCAAATAAAAAAACGAAGTGACGACCTTTTTTCAGTCGTTACGGACTGTTGTCCAAAGAACTGCTCAGTGAGTTTGTGAGTGTACTCAGACGCGTCAAGAATTAGACGGTACATTGTTCAACAGCTATAATACAGCCTTTTCGTCAGAAGAGCTATATTTACCGCATACTTCCAATTGTCAGTGTCAATCCGCTGTGACGTCATGGTTGAAGAATGTTTGGTATGAATCGATTTTTTTAAATGCAACCGTACTTACAACAAATGAAATAGTACAATTGTAAATCATGGATTTCTAACCACGCCAGCCTACACGAGCTGAAGCAATGCTTGCAATGTAGGTTTCCGCGGTCTAAAAGCTCCACATTCCGGATTCGCGCGGAGAGAAAAATGTTGTTACAGAACAAATAACAATCTTCGCAGTATGGTATATCAAGCCCTTGAAGTTTTGAGACCTGTGACACTTAAAGTATGGATCCGGTATATTGGCCGAATGTCATTAAAGATAACTAGAGCTGATTTCACCCACTTACTAGTCCACTAGATTGAAAATTATGCGCATTCAATTTGCTACGACGATAAAATCGAGTGGTAAAGAGTATGTAAATTAGGATGGTAAGACCTGCGTGGTTAAGATTGGCAGGTACCAATTACAATGACTCAATACATCCATGACATGGACAATTTATTGCAAGTACTTATAGACAGGAAAAGACAGACACTGTTGGCCGAGGCCTATACTCAACGTATGACAGCCGGACATTGCATTGCATCAAAGACATTCTTGTTCAATAAACTATGTTTCATAAAATGTGCTGTGCATTACGATTGTTTATCTACAGATTATCTATTTCATACATGCCCGCGAAAACGTGTCATGCAAACAATAAGAATGCATTTCTTCCGGTGTGTAATGCTAGGACCGCAAGATAGCTAGGGTCGAGCTCTGGAAAGTTTGGTAACCAATGATATAGTCCCAAGGTTTCAGCCTTTTGTATCAAAACAATATGTGAATAATCTGCCATACAAGTGACACTATTCATCAGTGTTGGGATCAAGTCACTACCTTCAAGTCACGAGTCATCTCGAGTCATTGCATATTTTGACTCGAGTAAAGTCAAGTCAATCGACTTTCAAAAGTGCCTCGAATCAAGTCAAGTCACGCGTTTTTTGTCAAGTTAAGTAGAGTCAAATTAAGTCAAGTCCACAGTCAAGTCACAATTCTAGTCAAATTGAATTTTCGAAGTATGAGTGATGATTCAAAGTCATTACATTCTGCTAGCTGTGTGCAAGACTGATGAATTGATCATTTATCTTGAATCATATAACGAATATCTATTATACATGCTAGAAGACGTTGCATCCGTCACGCACACGCAGAACTGCTAATAAAATACGTGAGTAACTGTACAGCTACATGATACATTCATGCATTAGTAGTAGTGTTTGGCCTGGTATACCTTGTTAAAACGAAGACGCAACAAGGAGGAAGCCGCATGGCGGACTGGAAAGAGATATGGCTATACCAACCCAATATCAAAGACCACATTGACAACAAGAAACGTGACATTTCGTATCGCATTAACACTGAGAGCTACTTTACAGGCTACAGATAAACCAACGCAGGCTGGGTACGACGAAAAGACGCCTACTTGAAAAACAAATGCATATTCTGCCAACACGCCGAAGACACTCTGCGTCACACTTTCGCCGAATGTGCAACTTACAAAAAACTGTTCTCTCTTGTAATACAGGATCTCGAGAACGACCTGCAAACGACTATTGACGCTACACCCGACGAGATCGTACGCAACGCATACGACGGACCGCAAGCTCCGACTATAATACAAGCTTTTATGAACGTGAAAACCCTTGTGTGGGAATGGAAAAATGCACTCGACATACAAAATGAATACGCCCAAAATATTGACCAACGCATCAACGATATAAGAAGTAAAATATACCGAATAATTTAGGCGAGCCATTTAAATGCTCGCGCGATAAATCACATTGCATTTATCGACCCACAAAACGCAACCAATCCACCTACAACCTATCCCAGCCACCCAAACATCCCATCCCATCTCACTCTACCCCACCCCTAAACCACCACCTAC
>ATSW01058339.1:0-10712 GCA_000444245.1 Botryllus schlosseri | reverse complement strand
ATTAAAAATTTCTCAAAGAGCCATATATGGCTCTTTGAGAAATTTTTAATTTTGTAGCTAATTTAACAATATTGCAGCAGCTGGTTACTAAATTTTCATGACGGCGAGAATAAGTATTCTCGTGGCAGCATGAACATGTCTTTGAGAGGTCAAGACAGTGGGGTATCCTGCGTTAGGGAATCTTACCTTCCTCTTTTCAAAATCCTCAAATTTAATTTGCTGTCGCACCGGCGACTAACACCACTCGCGAAATCGATCTACCCACCATTGCGCGCCTACAATTCGTGGATACCATGATTGACGAAAGAGAATAGCAGACGTGTAGAACAGTGCACTTGTAGGACAATATCACTTGTTGGACAATGCAGTTTTCAAATACACATTGTGTTCCTGATCCACGCCGAGAAATGAAATGCCTTGGAATTGACATTCACTATTGCAAATTCAAAGTAAAATCACACCGTAGCTCTCCATTTTCTTGATTGGTTAGTAGCTTTCCAGCAAAGCCGTGAAATGTAGGTGTGTAACGCGACGTTACGCTACGCCGTATATTTTAGAAGTCCATCAACACATGGATTTTCAGGATCAGCGCGACGATTACATCTGATTAATATCAGTGATTATAAATTCTGAGCTATTTTCGATGAGTTCCGTTGTCTAATGTGATGCTTGGCCTGCATGTAGGGGAGACCGGGGACAATTGTAACACTTTTTGGATTTTCTAACATTACGTGTTTTTCTCGTGGAAATTTCGTTTCCAAATTTTTATATAAAGAAGCCAACAACTCGATAGTTAGTATAAAAACTAAAATGGAACTCAATCAACAATCGATCATGGAAATTTTGGGTCGCGAAAATTGCCGCTCAAATGTTACAATCGCCCCGTACCCAGGGGCAATTGTACTACCCATGCGGGGCAATTATAACAGTGTTATTTATAATTAAAAACAAACGAAATGAACAACGAAAACGGGAGCACTAATTGTATTATTGCAATAAACTAGAAAAAGATAAGTTTGAACGCTTCCAGGCTACGCCCCATCGCATTTTGGCATCTAAATACAGTATTACGATTCGTGTTTTCTTCATTAGCTCAAAGTGTACGAGAAGCACATTCATTCCATCATCTCCCTACACATATTCGGCATCTTCTACCAAGGTGCTGTTGTTCAGCGTGCATTATAGGTTGGGCATTCGGTCACCTGAAAAGGTGCGAAACCGACCTGACTAAAATATCTTGGTTGAATGGGCCGATGACAGTGTAGAAAAACGAGGACACAACATTGTGTGGCGTCAAAGCTAGTGGCATTTTTCGGTTCTGTACAAAATTAAAATAAATTGTTCACACCAAATGACAAAATGTAAGTGAACCATGCTTAAAGTCAGGGGATGAGGATTCAGTCATGGGCAAGTTCTTAAGTGACCATTGAACGTCGACACACCAAAAGTCCATCAACATGAGAAAGCGTGGTAGAATCACGGAGATAACCGAACCCTAAGATTCACACCACTACTTTTGTATGGCCTTTCCGACAAATGATAATGTTAGAATTGGTATGGCAAGGTAGAATCTGTTCTGGTATCGAACTTATGGCAGTTGCAAGATAGGTCTTCAGTAGATAAATGGTTATACCAAAATATGAACAAAGATATTCAGCATTGAAAAGATATTTTAACGGGGCAAAAGTAACAGAGTGTTACGATTGCCCCTGACACGCTCGACCATGATTAATGTCTTAGTATGGTACCTTCCCGGCGATGCAAGTCCTAGTTTTCCTATCATCACGGTAGACTATGGTAACATTGTTCCAGTCACATATATTACGTTGTAACCACTTGAGGTACTATCCGTTTGAACAAATTATTCCAGACCAGAAAATATTTACTCAAGGGTCCAAAATTTCGTTTTTTTTCAAATTATTCCGTGGTTTCGCGTCGTAGTTCAACGTAACTCCAGGTATGTTAGGAGAGATAACTACCGCATAGGCACTCCAAATTTCAAGGCGATATCTCCGTCCTACTAGCGGTGAGGTCGATTGTTACATTTGCCCCTAGTTACATTTGTCCCCGGTCTCCCCTACCTCATATGAGCCTTACATTTCCCGTAGCGCTTTATTTCGAACAATAAATATGATAATTCCGGGATTTTGGGAATAAAAATGTTTAAAATCTAGTCATTCAGAAACATCGATAAAAGCTAACATTACCTATTGAAAGTTTCACAACTTTCCTTCACTCATCCCTGACGACATATCAGGAACTGCCTCACTTGCCTCCCCCAACCCCACTGACGTACCAGGTATCACACGATGGGTATGTACTGCTGTAGTGACCTTGTTTGGCTCCAAATACCTTTGTGGGCAGAAAAATATGACGCACACTACGAATCCCATATATTAGTGCTACCAATGCGCCACAGATGTTCAATTGTGATGTAGCAGTTGATTGAACTGTATGACTCTCTGGGAATAACAATTGAAAATATTGGGCGAATATCGCTCTTCGGTCGAAAAAGGCCCCCGACCACTGACCTAGTAGAATCATGTCGGTACCATGAGTAAAATTCCTGGTCTAGTCCTTTTGCAAAATTCACAGATTAGAAAGCCCAACACTGTTGTTCACTAATTTCAAAATCCAGAGGTTGATATCAAAAATCATCCCCTTTGCCGAGAGCATCATCTGTATCTTAATTGGTGGAATGATCAAGCCTAGGATTTGCCGTATATCCAGGCTACTCGACATATAGATTTGAGGTTTCATGGACCCCTTAAGACTAGTCCGAGAACCCTCAAGCGGTACACAGACCACTAGCTTAGTATGAGAAGTTTGTGATGCACCCGTGCATACTTGTTTTCGTACTGCGGGTCACTCTAGCATACTTCGATAGCGTGTAGCTGGCACACCATTTAAAATGCTCTAATCTTTCCAAGTTCAAATTTCCTTCATCAGGCTCTACATGCCCGTCGGGCTGGTGGAGGATCCGCAACTCGGGGCAGTGTTATTACCCTTCGAGAGTTGAGGCGTCGTGGGAAGATGCGCAGGATACCTGTCGAAAGAAGAGTGCAAATCTCATGACTGTCAACGACGCCACGGAACACGTAATTATTAGCATTTTAAAATCGGTGATTTCTATCAGAAAGTCAACGTATTGGGGCTGCAGACAGACCGAGATTACCGCGAAAAGCACCTTTTCAATCTAGCTACCACTGTGATATCGAAGTCACGCATAATCGCTTTCCGATGTTTTGCGAAATGATTTTGACATACATTTCTTTCCTGTTGCACTTTATCGACGGAATCAAGGCAAATTGTGTCTTACGATGGCATGGCGGTATAGAAGGCTGGGCAAAATCGATTACCTGAGTGATTCGATTCTCAATCGATAATTAGGCTTCGATTCGAGTATTCGAACATCACTCAGTATCACGTCATAACTAGGGTAATTTTTTGACATGTCAAAAAAAGTCAAAATCAGGTCAAAATTGTAGCGTTAGGTCGAAAATGTCAAAATTGTTAACATAGTCAAAAATGCTTTAAAACCTGCATTTCGTTTGTATCATAGATTTGACACTGTCGGGAGACTTACCATCTGACATTTTGCAGCTACTTTATAGGCGTACCGTCGTAGACGGCCCATTGTACGCTCATTGTGAATCATGAACATTCGAATAAAACAAATAGGTTGACATGGTGTTATGTTTAACGTACACCAATATCCTAACTGAAGCAAGACTGCGTGGGCATTGCCTGGTTCGTATATCAAGAAGCGCGTTATGAAAAATTGTGATGTAGACACCTTTGCCAGAATGAAGCAAAAGGGTGTGTCACCAGCAGTGTACGCACGCACAACTGCAGTGTTTTCAGCCAACAACTGCTACAGTTGAACGTTCTCTCTTCAGAGCATGTTTTTGTGTTTTGCAACAAGAAATGCTGAGCCATACCGTGTCAGATGTCACTAACGTTACTGATACTGACTAAAACCAAGCGATGGTCCAGCACGGATTGTCTGGAATTTTGAAAGTCGATCACGGCTGCTGTTGTTGAACGTTCTCTCTCTATTCTTGGCAAGCTACTTAGTAAGGACAGACACGTTCCACCCGAGAATGTAGGAAAGTATCTTTCGTTGTACTACAACAGATTTTAATTATTTCTACCATAATGCGTGATGTAACTACTGGAATTTTTCATAGGATCAGATTTCGTTAAAATCAAGTTTTTTCATAAGACGATTCGTCGGTTTTTGAGTCAATTTTTTTTTTTTCAGGCCAAACTACTTCGTAAGGACAGACAAATCGAACCAGAAATGAAGATAGGTGGCACAATTCTAGCATTATGTGGGAAACACCTAATTTGCGTACGTCAGGTCAAAATGTGGTCAAAATTAAGCTTTGTAAGGTCAAAAATGTCAAAATTTTGTTTTTTCAGGTCAAAATCTTCAGTTTTTTAGTTAAAAAAATTGCCTTAGTCACGACAGCGTGAAGGATAAAGTTCCAATATGTACCTTCAATGTGACCACAAAGAATCTAATGTCAGTTATGCGTCACATTATTGAAAATTTGAGATTTTTCGACCTCCGCTGCTATGTTGCACTCCGTGACAATGCTGTGGGTTGATAACGACTTCACATTCAAATATAGGCTACGTCGTTTCAACTAACGTGTGTGACTTTATGCTATATGTTTCGTATGCTACGATACGAACAACCGGGATTTATATCTTTTCATAGTAGAAAACTGTATGGAAACAATGATTCTCGTATAATTTCTGTACTCAAAAATCAACTCTCTCGACTCGAACCATTACAATTAAAACTGGATTCAGAATTGAGTCCTGGAGTCATTGGGCCCGCCCCGCCCAGCCATACTTTTTAGTTACGGATAGCACATGACACCGGAGCTCAACCGAAGACGTAACTACGGTGACTGGAAAAGGTTTGCTACCGGTAACATCATGCTTTACGTACAAAAATACCAGCCGAGATCTGTAAGACACCATCCTTTTTGTGAATTGATCGCGTCGAGAAAGTGCAACAGTGAAGAAATGAGATCTCCTAACCACCCAAATGGTTGGGAATCGACGAGGCGCCATCCCGACACCACAGAGATAGCTAGAACGAAATTAATACGGTGGCTTTCGGAGTGAAATGACTTCTGTCGAAATATTTTTAACATCTTCAACTGAAATGTGAAACCGCATCATATTTAGAGCGCAGTGCTCCTTTAACCAGTTATTATTCGACACCATGAGTTTTACATTTCCTATAGTGAGCTGCTATACATGCTATATCGCCGTATATGTCACTGCACATTATTACGGCGGTTCTAAGAAGAAACTTGAAGCACGTAGCAAGGTTTTCCGGTTGTCAACGCGGACCACAAGCGCGCTTTCCATACTGGAGTATATTCGCTGATCAATTAATCAGGAAACTTGATACTTGATACAGTATACCGGCGAGTACGGAAGTAATACCTTGAACTAGTTGCACAATGTGATCAAAAGCTTACCAATTTCCTTCAACAGTTACACTGCACTAATGAAAGAATACAGCATACTCATTACGACTTGTGAATATTTGTATATATTTAGACGTTCATATTCAATATGAACACGCAATTGCATTGCATATTAATACCACCGATCAGCGCGATGAAAAATTCAATAGTTCCAATATAATTTGCAATGTTAAGTGTAAAATTGTTATCAGCGTGTCGCGAAATTGGTCCAATGACCCCAGCATGAAAAACTATGAAGCATATTAGGCCACGGCATGCATGGTGCCTGGCAATTTCATGCAGGGTAAATCGTGACCTTCCTTTAGAGATGGACCTTAACTGGATCAGTTACGCTTCCATAGAACGGAGGCAGGATCCTATTTTCAACTGTAATGTTAAAATCTAGCTCAGTGGTTTCCAACCTTTGTCGGCCCATCGCTCCCTTATCAATCTTGACACATATTTTCATTCCCCATATTTATGGATCCGACAAAGAGGACATATAATCGGGAAATTTAGTCACCTAACTCTGATCGCTGGTAAATTTACAAAAAAATGCCATTTTACGGCGGCAGGTGCTTAGGAAACCGGTTTAAGCGTTTACTCTATGTTTAACTGACCTTTTATTTCGCGTCATCTGCAGAATAAACCGGCTTCATGTGTATTTTTTTTTGACCGATTTAATTAAATATATATCACAAGACTTTTTTTTACATTTTCGCCCCTTATCGCCCCCAGTCGCCCCGGCGGTGTTTTCGACCCTTTGTTACTCAGAATCGCCAATCGGGGGTAATCTCCCCCACGTTGGTAACCATTTTTTTCAGACATTGAATAATTATGCTGTAATTGTGTAAATACTTTCGAAACAATGTAGTAAGAGCCTACTTACGATTTGCACCCACCATAGCTAACTTATACGATATAGAGTATCTGGCATCCTCGAAATCGTCGCTGGTTCCACAGTTATAGCAAGTATATATCGATTTTGGTACGGAATGGGTGCCCTGATCATGATGACAGCCGACCGTAAAATTATGCATAACGATGTAGTACTGGTTAAAGATATTTTTAGTCAGTTTATGACAGTGGTCGGAAGTCCTTTTCGTCCAAGGGAACCATATTTACCCGATATATTCAATTGTCAATACCAAGCCACTGTGACAAATCAAGATTCGTGACGTCATGTCAGGAAAAACAAATTAATAACAAACATGTTTTCAACAAGGGCCATGTTTTAAACACGTTTGTTTTAAATTGTTTTTTTGTTTCAAATGCAACCTTAGGCACAACCGACTTTCGTCCCTAATTTTGTCGAATTGGTTATTTAGAATGACCTGCTTGAATGTACGTCATCATTAAATTAATGTCTGTTGTGTTTTAAACATATTATTTCCATGTTTCCTAAGCCAATATATAATAATTATAGATATTTCGTTTTCGCTAACAATCTCAATTTAATATAGTACGGCCGGCGATTGGGATCAGATGTTGAATGTGGTCCACAAGCTCAAACGTTCCCCCACCCCTGCCCTAGAACTTCAAAATCTTCTCTTGATCCGGTGCAATCCTGTTTCGAATAAACTTGCTGGATTCCTGTCCGGTGAGAATCCAAAATTCTGATCCTGTATATCTCTATACCTTCTTTACAGGTGTTCTTATGGAGTATCACAAGGCTTCACGATGAACTATGGATTGGGTTGAATGATCGCAACGCTGACAGGGTGTTTGAATGGGTTGATGGAACAACCAACTCATACACGTTAGTGGAAACTTCACATCACTACATGTGCAATGTGCATGCACTTCGGTAACATCAGTATTCCAGAAAAAACACGCGATTTCACAAGTCTTATCTTGATAGGATTTTAAACTTTCGAAATCTTCTTCGCCTTAGGGTCGATTTTCGATGATTGTATTTCCAAATTGCTCTATAGCGCAGTGGTACGTTCAATGTGTCACTCAAATGAGCTTTCTATTTTATTCACACAACCGTGATTTCGTTTGGAAAAAGAATTATGTTGAAGGAATAAGCTAGTGAGGGTAAATGGTAAAGAATCGAAGCCTCTCTTTCAGAAGTTAGGTCAACATTAATGTGTGTATCATAATTGATGATCATATTTCAGGAATTGGCTCCCCGGCGAGCCAAATGGATGCCATCCTGGAAGGTGTGTTGCAGCGGTGCATGGCGCGATCTGGCGTGTTCAGAATTGTTCCAAGTATCTTCAATACGTCTGTGAAAAAGGTACCTTCATCGTTCAAGTGTCTATATCTACAGGCACGGGCAGTCGAAAATGAAGTATATTTATTATCATGCTTCAAGCATTTCATGTGGTTTATCAACTAGAGATGTATATGTTCCCGATTTTGGATTCTAACCGGAGTGCGGGAATCCGGAAAGCTTTCCCGAAACACGATTGGATCTGGATTCGCATACATAACATTATGATGCTTCTGAACCAGTGGTTCTCAAAGTGGGAAGCGCGCCCCCTTAGGGAGGGGTGTCAAAGCAACAGAATGGGGACCGCAAAGTCGGCTGAGGAAAATGAAGTTTCTTTACCTCGTAATGAGTTTAATTTGTGCTGACACTTCCTAGTTAAGCAACGACAATAATCCTAGATATATCACGATTTGGACCATCACATTTGCGCCGAACCAGCCATACGTCAATGCTAGATTGTAAATGTTACCGGACCTTGCACCGATCCGAAGATGTCTCTCAATTAAGAGTAAACACTGAATGCGCTTAGCTGTTATCTGAAGTTTTGCTGATTTTTCTGTCAAGCATCTGTACACAGCGCGTAGAAAGACTCAAAATTATGGAGAAATCCTGTCATATGCCAGGAATAATATGCCGTTTGAAACTAAGAAACGAAAATTTGAATCGAGGTGGCTAACAACCTCGAAGTAGCCACTGCGAGTATACACAATCACAACGCATTTTGTAAAATGACACTCTGAAGAAGTGCATTTTATAACAACCCAAAAGTAGCCTAATCAGTACTTAAACTATTTTATTGCCGAACACCTTCCACTGGTTGATATAAAATGTTTGTAACGTGAATAAAATCCAAGTTTGAATGGCTTGCGGCACGCGTATTGGTCGGGTGCATTTGAGCGAAGCCAATTGGGGAAGTAGAAGGTATCAGACATCAATATGGCTAAAATAGTTACATATGCTTTTATACGCTATGTGCGACCATTGCAGATGATGCGATTTACCTCCAACTCTTATTTATTACTCTGTGTATAGTCGCAATTCATATCGGATATTTCTCTAAACGGTCATAAGCTTTCATGCCATCAAATTATTCGTTCGGATCGCAAACATTCCGGCTGCTCTTTTTAATATTTTTTTCTGTAACGATTAGCATTAGGGGGACGCGAAAACCATCATCAAGGGGAACGTGTAAGTGGCGAGATAGCGTAGTGGTGTAATCCGCAGCTACAACACCAATGGGTTGTCGGTTCGAGTCCGACCGAGCTCGACTCGAGAATTCCTACCAGAATGTTGGAGTTTTATCTAGGTTCATCCTCGTCATCTCATCAGTGTAACCGGCGTACTACAAAAAGCCTACAAGTGGGTCGTGCTACCAGTCGGTAAATACCGAATCAAAAATAAGCAATATCGGCCTGGTGTCAATGACCATAGTGGTTGATAACTACCGTGAATACCACAAACAGCAACAACAAAGGGGGCGTGTATAAAAAAGCTGGAGAACCACTGAACTAATCCATCATATATCTCTTTGTTATGCAAATCAAAGAGTATAGAATCAATCTAGAAATAATTTATAACACGTTATTCAAATCGCAGTAAAGTTACAAACACAGCGTAATTAGATGGAAATGCCGGTATGCTACTTCTAATCTTACCTGTAAATTGTTTCTTTGCTTTAGTTCTAATTCTAATCCAATTTCTAGTTTTCTTGAATCTGCTGCAGAAGAACTGCATAGTGCGGAAAAAGTCAAGCTTGCTGTTTATTAATTTGATATGCTATTGAAAATCAACTATTACTTCATATGAGCTGAATTTCTTTCAATGCCTCAGTTTCGGCGAATTCAGCAATTCATGTCTAATCCAATTTCGAAACTCTGACTCATACCACAGAATTGCGAACTGAACCTACTACATTTCAGGCACTCAATGTCCACCAGGTTGGCACCACTACAAAGCAAAGTGTTATTACCTTTCGAACGTGACAGCGTCTTGGGAAAATGCGCAAAAACGTTGCGAGAACGACGGGTCCAATCTCGTTACCATCAATAATCTTTTGGAGAACGTAAGATTAGAAATTCGTTCTACAACGTGCATTTCAGAGCATTACTTTAAAGTTTTTTAAGCTCGCATCCCACTTTTCATCCAAGTATCATTGTGTTACCCACCTTGTGATATTACCAAACGAATGAGAACGTAATTGTACGCACACTGTGTCGTCTGAGCCTAGTAAAACCTTCAATACGTAGTTAGAAATTCTAAAGTCGACCTCGGAGGAGCTCGGACTTGCAACTCCTTGGTGTCGTAGCCGAGGACGATACTGTTGAGCTCGAGCCACTGCAATACCAGTTATCAAGCAGACTAGAATTACTACACGTAACAGACGATTACAAACGAGAAAGTGCGTTACTAATCGGTAATTCGTTTTCTACGTCAAACACAATGGGGTTCTGAGTAGCTTCCATCGCTACAAATGTTTTAGATTCTAGCAACAATTAGCGCTTGACAGCGGCATTTCCAGATATACGTTTGCGAAGCCATTGGGGCAGGGGCTGGCAACATAGAGCCCGCAACGGGATTTTGAGCGGCCTGCAGACAGTTTCAGGTCTTACATGATAATGTGGCCCGCCAGTCTACATACATTCGCGAGCCAGCATTTTCGAACATGAATATAAACAAGACATAGCTGCGTTGCAAATTGAATGACGTTTACGTGCAGTCATCACTAATGGTTTCGACATCCGACATGCAGCCAGAGTTCAATGAACTTGTTAGCATTTTTGATCGATCACCATGTCTTATGGACGTCAATAGCTATTGAAGAATATACGTTTATAAATTCATTAAATAGACCACTGATTTCGGTATCTCTGCTATATACTTGAAATTTGCCTCAAATATGATTTATTCATTATTGTTTAGGTGGAGAAATTTGCGAATAATGAATCAATTCAGGAATCCGGCCCGACAGGAACTTAATTTTCTCATATCCGCCCCCCCCCCCC
>ATSW01058285.1:0-10524 GCA_000444245.1 Botryllus schlosseri | reverse complement strand
CAATGAAACCAGAAAGTTCGCAATCTTTACATATAGTTTGATGGTATGGAAGGTTATGACTATTGATGAGAGAATTCTCCATTACGAAATTCAGACTATACACCGAGCAATAACCATAAAACGGAGGTGAATCGGGCCTAGCGCGGAAAAGATTTCAGTTCACTGGAGCGTCGCGCCCGGTTCAAATGCTTTCACGCCGCCCAAGGGGGACGCCCCCAGTATGAGAACCACTGGTTTAGACTATATTGTAATTCACAAAGTTTTCTGTTGCTACTGAAGTATGGGAAACAGTTTAGCGTGACTGACTTATCTAGTTATAACGCAGCACGCATAGAACACCGATGTAAATAGGTTAATTATTACATGTGGTGACTGTTTACGAAGGCCTTAAGGCCCCTCGTCGCCATCCTGGTTCGTACTGGATTTTCACTGGTGCGACGAATAAATGATTGATTAAATGAATATTTTATGTTGTGATTGTCAGGTTTCCATGAAAATGTAATTGAGATTGTAATTGAGCCAAATTTTCATCAAATGACAATTACAATCACACAAAATAGAAATGCTTAAATTACAATTACAATTACAATTACATGAAAAAATGTAATTAATACATTCAGCTCAATTACAAATTACAATTGATCCAACTCTGAAATGCACCATAAAACTGTTTATCAATAAAAATCGACCCACTGACCTGACGTTTTCCACTGTATTTACCGATCTTGCTGGGTCTTCTACGACAATGTGCGATCTTCTGGACAACAGTGAAACAATAAATTGAGTATTATGAAGTGATACTACTTAATGAATATGCCATTTCCATCGGGAAACTTATAGGACGGTATTGCACTAGAAAACAGCAACAGGTTGAGGATAATATGCGATATAACTCAGATGTGCTCGCGGGCCGCAGCACCAATAATGAGGATATTCAATGTATTTCTAAATAGGCCTTATTCGATGGGACCTACTAACATGCCAGACAGGTCGTTGAAATGTGTTTTACTAATGTGAATTCACGCCTGACACGAAAAAAATCAAATATTTAAATATTTAAAATAAAATTGGTGTTGCGCTTGGCGTAGTTTGTAAAAATAATTGGTTATAGACCCCAGCGCGGGAGTATAAATGCGTCATGACGTCGTAAAAGCTGTCACGTTATAATTTCCAGCTATAGCGGGCAGTTGAAGTTTCACAATTATAGGTAGCTTATTTCAGAACTTAACAAAGATGGATCTGATATCAGCGCATTGGAGCAGTACATGAGCCTAATCCTAGTTTCGGGCAAAGGCCTTCTCATAACTCAGGGGCGGGCAACTTCTCCAGTCGGCGGGCCGGATATGGTAAAATTAGGTACTTGGCGGGCCGGATTGCTAAATTGATGGATTATTCGCCCATTTATCCATATATGTTAGGAATAAATCGTATTTAAAAAGTGTATTTTAACGACGGCAATGTAATTTCAAAGCAATTTCTCGTCGATAATGGCGAAGACAATGTGGGTTTTGGAACCGCATTGTCATACAGCATGGTTCGCAAACTTTGTTTGTTTGTTTTGTGGTATTCATGGTGTTTGTCGACTACTATGGTCATTCACACCAGGCCGATATTCTTTATATTTTCCGTAACTGCCAACTTATAGCACGGCCCTCCCTAGTCTTTTGTAACACACCACTGACGCGGATGGGGTGGCATACAGCAGTGGTTCTCAAATTTTTTTAAGCACGCCTCCCTTTTTGATAGTGAAAAATTCCGCGCCCCCTTATCGTGATGTCACAAAATATTGAAGAGATAAATCAGAATGCAAGTTATCCTAACCCAGTGGTTCCCAACCTTTTTCATCTCGTGCCTCCCTTAGCCGAAATTTTAGCCAAAATTCCTCCCTTAGGATAAATCTGATTAAATCTGATTAAAAATGGTCATTTTTATCGCGCAAACACCTGTTGACTGAGAGAATAAGACGCGCGGTACCGCGCGTTTTTTCTAGCAGTGCTGTAATAACACTTTGTATACCTCCAAAAACCATGGTCTTGGTCCCAATCACAAAAATTCTGGAAGGCTTGACTCAACAGACCCCCACACTTTCATTTGTGTTTTCGGCTTACCATACCCGAATCGCAAATACAACTGCTGTGAAAAATCAATATCCATAAATTTACTGTTCTCGTGATTTTTTTCTCAAAGTTTGCTTATGCATTTGGCCAACAATAGTGGTACTTTCATAAATAGCAGGGTTGACCAGACTCGAGTTTGACTCGTGTCACCATTTTCTGATAACTCGACTTGACTCGAGTCATTTTCTCAAAATACGGAAACGACTCGACTCGACTCGAGACAGTCTGGGTATTGACTCGAGTTCGACTCAGCCATATGACTCAAGACTATAAAACGGCCAAGACCGACATTTCATTGTAATTTCGAAGAACAGTAAAGTGACCACTCTGTTGGAATTTCGTCTATTGATCCTGGTACTTGACAACGCGACAAGAAACTGCTCAAAGTGAGGAAAATTAGTATATCATAAATCCAAATCATTCAATATCACCAAACAGTGTTGACTTGAGGATGACTTGGACTCGTACTCGAGTCATAATACTATGACTCGGACTCTACCGTCTGCTCGGTGACTTGGAGTCGGACTTGACTCAATGATGAATTGAAAATGACTCGACTTGATTCGAGTTAAAACTATGGAAGTGAAATTGACTTGTGACTCGGAGCATCGTGACTGGGTTAGCCTTGATATATAACATACGCGTGATCAGATTCCCTGCTGGAGTTCATGGAAATTTAGGACACCCATTACGTTTCGGCAACATTGCACCAAGTTTACCATGTCTTTTTTCGATCGGGTAGCTGTTCACTAAAAATAAAGCAAGGCTAGCGAACTCTTTGACTTGAATCGATGACGTTGGAATATTTAGTCACTGTCTGAAAATGTTGACTTGAAAATATAAGATAAATACTTTCACTAGAGGCCTTGTTGTGATAGATTCGGCACGACATTTACTCGCTTAGGATATATTTGATTGAGAGGCCGTCGCTGGCCTACAAAATTGTCTTGCGAACTGCAGCACATCTGAACTAGTTTAAAAAAGGAGTGGGGGGGGGATTTGTATGTGAAAAAGAGATTTCAAATAGCATTTGAAGATATACTTTCAGGAAACAAAAAACAGCCATAAGGAGCATACGCTCGGATATAACTGATTGACTACATGACAGTTCGAACATGAACAATTTGGGAAATCCGTTACAATTCTAAAGTGGAATTCCTCCCTAAAAATTGCAAAATTCCCCCCAAGGGGGGAATTCCTCCCCGGTTGGGAACCACTGTCCTAACCGATAGTTTGATGGCATTTGAGGTTATGGCTATTGATGAGAGAATTCTCAAATATGAAATATGGACAATAGACAGAGTAATCACCATGAACTGGAGGCGCGAATTTTTTTTTAGTGTTTGAGCTTTATCTAGGCTCCTTCCCGCCATCTCATCGGCATAATTATCAAGCGGTGTCTCACAAAAGCCTGGACGTGTGCCGTGCTACCAGCAGATGGCGTTTATGGAATCAGAAATGAGAAATATCGGTATGGTGTAAATGAACATTGTAGTCAACAAACACCATGATTACCACAAACAGCATTAGTGATGAGTACATAGTAAATGCAGACAATGCTAGTCTTCTCGCTTTGACGAACTTTCCTCTAAGCTCCACTCTTGCACGCTGCGCAGTGCGCACACATGGATAAAATAACGTACAGTCAGTAAATTTTAATGTTTCAGCAAGTAGTGGGAATCTCACGGACTGGGGCCGCGGGCCACATTATCATGTAAGACGGGAAGCTGTCTGCGCGCCGGACAAAATGCGTTCGCGGGCGGGATCCGGCCCGCAGACCGTATGTTGCCCGCCCCTGTCATAACTAGACTATTGATCATGCATGGCGTTCCGAGTCACAATTCCTTCTCTGTTAGTATCGTTTGACCCTACTCCATTCGAGTAGTTATCATTTTACCATCCATTCAGTCAGAGTTTGAGTATTTCTATAGAAGTTTGCGCCCTAGCTCACATCACAAGTTTCGATCAGAAGTCATTGACTGGTCATACTTCACCATCATAAAAAGGTAATGTGACGTTATTTCTTATCTTCCACCGCATGGTAACTTTTGAAAGTGATATGATAGTGAAGTTTGATGCATAGTTTCACGTTTTTGGAATAATTCTAGAGTGAATTTTATGTTTTCAAATCCAAAAGTAGATATGTCGCACTTAATTGGTCGAATACTTCAAAATCCAAAATGTCGGCCGAGTGTGCCAGACCCTTGATATTGGCAGTTCAGGACCGGTAACCGGACCCGAAGCACTTCCAATGTGGGGCTTGACATGATCTCTCGACTAATATTCGATATAAATTAATTAGTTTGCGATCGTAAATCGGGATTAAATTAGGCTATCGATCAAAAATCAACCATATGGTTGAAGCCAGATTTGGGCCAAATGCACACGTTATGATTCCACCTCTGGAATATTTATGCATTAGTGAATAACGATTGATATGGAGTGAATCCTCCCGGGAGGTTGAATAGTCTGAAGGGAGAGTGCCGAGTTCGTCAGGTCGAATTCTGTAGTGTTGATTGAGAACTATACAATACCTATGTCGACATGTTGTTGTGTTTATGTGACTCTGCCGCAATCGAATTTGCCCAAATTTTGAAGTCGCAAATAGGTATATGAGGCAGCAAACGTTCAAACCTGTGCATACTGGTATATTCCAAAATGTCAAAGAATCGGCCACCACTTCTGCGAAGAATCGTCAAACTGTCGTCTTTGGACTGGTTTCGCGGCCGTAGTGTATTTCCACAAGACAGATATAATTGTGTGATATATTTATTCAACCTATCTGCAGTCTTTTAAGTGTTTTGACTGAAATGTTTTGCTGTCAAACAAATGATGGTAATGCACAGAGAGGTTGGCTCAAAACCCTACGGACAAAGACGTTTCCTATACTGCAAATTTGAATGATCGAAGTCATCACGAATGGGTTCCCAATCAACTGTGCACTGCGGCTCACGCATGAACGTATGATTGCGACAACAGGTGAAATATTTCAGAGACCGATTTCAGTTTTTGCCCCGCTATAAATTGAATAGCCACCATCTGAATCTAATACTGTCTGCACAATGTATAACATATAAGATCAAGGACCCTTATACCTTTCTGACAGGTGGCTTGAAAATAGTAGTTTCGGTGAAACCGGGCGATTTCAAATTGACAGACTCTGCTAGTTGCTGATTCAATTTCAACGCTGGAATACCCAACTTTGAAACGGAATACTTGAATATAGTTTAAAACGACTCGGTAATTGGTTTATCAACGCCCTGATAGAGATATTAGGACCCATATAACTGTAATCTTTAGTCGGGATGACTTAAAAGTGATCGCTTTTAGAACAATAGCTTCCGTAGGGGAGTTGAGACCCGCGGGAGTAGTTTTGACTTTCTTCTAGGCGTGCCGAAAGGGATTACTATTGTTCTAATTATGCTTCCCAAATTGGCCGGGAATAGGTCTGTGCAAATTTGCTGATCTTTCGAAGAATCAGCTAACCACATCTACAGGTGGGTTGCGGCACATGCTTGAACATTATTTCTTTTCTGGTATGGCTCTCACACACGCCAGAGCGCACAGCATTGTATTGACGTAAATTTCTAAAAGCTGTGTGCCATCTATTATCTCCATATTGAATTCATGCGGCCCGCGGCCTCTGCGAAATTGGTAAAGTATCCTGCGAGCCGTTTTGAATAGGCGACCCCTGGTGTAAACGCACACGCATTCGCAGTTACACACGAACATTAGCAAATTTTTTTAGGATTGCACACATCATTGATAATAAAAATTGATATATGAACCACCCGCATAGCAAACATGAGACATACACTGCAGCAATTCAACCGACTACGATTACGACCACTTGTGAAACGCGAAAGTAGTACAGCAGCAAAATCTCGATAAATAGGAAATTACATATCAAATCACGTGGCAAAAGTAATGACGTCTATTCACGATAACAGATTTTTACTTCCTCCAATTTGTAACTAACACATTCAGGGACCATGGACGATTGAGTTCAGACTGCAAATTATTTTTAATTGAGGCCCATTTGCATGTTACGCGACAAATATCTATAGCACAACTTTATTTTTCGCCATCATTACAAACAACGCAAATGTTGGTTTTGCAATTTATATCATATACCGCCGTGTTGTAGTCAGAAAAGTCTAAAATTTTCAATCAGTTGGCCGGCTAAGTAAACGTTCTTCCGCATACTCGTTTATACTGGTAGTTCGTAACCTTATTAACCTGGGTAGCACTTACGCTAATCTGCTAGCCGTCGTGGAACCCAAATATTCACTGAGTCTTAAAACAATAATCTACCACGATAAACATCCAACTTGTTACTACACAATACACATACATTACGGTACATTGCTATAGTTTACTGTTGCACAAAATGAACTGTTCATCAACTGAGTGATAAATAGAGGAATAAAACCATTAAAATAAAATTACACGCAAAACGAAAACACAACACACTGTTCCTCGCTCAGATTGCTTGTAAATACTGTAATCGTCGAGAGAGACAACGATTAAAATCATGATTACCTACGTATGAACCACAGCGCTGTTGCTATTTATCGCTGGCGGCATTTATCCCAGCATGAAATTAATCAGCACATGAGGCACACACCCGCATAAAGCAAAGCGGTGCGCGCGAAATGTAACCCGACGACCGTTGTCATATATACGATACTGACTGATGCAGTAAACTAATGCACGGCTGAGCCTCTCTATTTAGATATCAATGAAATACAGTCCGCCACTAACTACGCTATACCAGGGCACATTGGCTACATTTTGAACAAAACCATCCACCCCAAACTTGCGCATAAAACGACCTGCAAATATAAAACCAATAATAGTCAGCACTACCACACCTGTAAAATAACAAATAAACGGCTGCTCCAATTTATCTAATACTGTGTTTCAACGAAATCGCAAATTTATAGAAGCGAAGCGTGGGCGAAACTAACCATCAGCAAGTGCTGTTTTACTATGTTTAATTCAGCTATAAAGGTTAAGCCTGATACAACAGCACTGATATGTCCTTTAAAACTGACTAAGAATGCCTCCGGAATCAATATATCGGGGCGCTGTAGGCCAGACAGCTTATCCAATGTCCGGTCACGAATTAGAGAGCTATCGCGCTGTTACTATCCATAAGGTAGAGAGTGACAAAATGCGATGAATTATTTACGCACATATCGTGTGCATGTCTATCATGAGTCGGTGTATGCCACAAAAAAAGATCAAGAACAGAAATCAACAAACGTCCTTTCCGTTCCTCATTTACCCATCATATTAATCTGTTATCTTTTTCCTGCGATCAGCACAATCGATGAATATTTCCAAACACCAGATACACTGATGTGACCAGCAGATAGAAGGATGCCGAGACGACCCGAAACGGTCTATCAAAATAGGAACCTCCTCGGTGTACTGCTATTACAAGAATTAATGACCGGTATACTGTAACAGAGTTCGAACCTGATGTTGCGACTGTTCCTACCTCCTTTCCGTTCTCTTATTTGTAATCATATGTCATTGCGTCTTTCCCTGTGCTCTTTTTGAAATGGCGCCGTAAGAACAACGACACGTGTGAGAATATAACAAATGAAGATCTGACACTTCGAGACGCGCTACCTCGAACCTCAGTGTCAGACTTTAACCAACAGTGTCACATCGCTGATGGGATTTGTAAATACTGAGTCGAATTGTAGATTTGAATTTGCGATTTTTGTGAAGCCAAATCCTTTCTGTAATCGGAATTTCAAGTGACTTTTCATTTACAGGATTGATTGGTTGTTGACCAATTATGACACAAGAAGGCAATTTTCAGCCACTGTTACTCGTGAGATATTTCTCCACGCTCTATAATAGGATTAGTACTATGGCCTAGTAATTGCGTTGTTTATTTCTTCTCGTCATCATACTCAACCGGAGCCTTCACACTTTTGTAGTGGAAGCAGAGGAAATTATCTGGGCGGGATACTGTTAGTCTTGTTGTAATTTGTCGTCGGTTGTAATCTGATATTAATCCAGGAAATCGCCGACCTTTGTGCATGGCGTTAGCGCGTCGCTTTAGGGATTGCTGTGGAACATTGAATGCATTATAAACTTGTAAAGGAAACTGTAAAGAGGCAAATGTAATCTCCATACAGCGCCTTATTGTTACGTGACCCAGATTCACTTAATAACAATGACTGATGGATAATTTGCCTAAATTTTAAAGCAATGTTCATCACTCCTAGTTCACTTGTGAGAGGTATGTAGAAGTTCTGAAAACCGATTAATATGGTATCATATTAATAAAACGCATTGTCAAGAATACAGCCGGAGGATTCCTTTAGATTTTGTGAAATCTCCATTGATGCAGCAAAAGATGATTCCATACATTGATTATCACTTGAGAAATTAATTATCCTGTATTTTACCAGCTCGTCAATTCATTTAATTTTCGTGGTCGATAATTTCAATGAGGAAAGTATTGTATTTTTGAATTATAGCATCATCTTTTTAATGTGGATATTTCGATCAAGTTGACTAATTTCCAGCTAATCAGTGTGATATTTATTTTTCATTGAATGGCGATGTCGTTAGCCAAACTATTACAAACCCTTGTCAAGATGGAAACACATGGAAAAGCATCACTATCCAATAGTAATACATGGAACACGATTTTTTTGTCCTGTCATAGTGACGAAATTTGCCACCGTAAACACTATTATTTCCAAAAATGGCCGAAATTTTAAATTGATCTGCGGCAGCTTCTAGTGGTTGGAATCGAGTCAAAAATTATGTGCAACGTATTTTAGGCAACCTGACGATTTAACAAGTGAATGGATGAACTTTCTGTCCACCCTTATGATCAGCACCGTAACTGCCGCACCCCAAACCCCCCAATTGGGGGGGGGGAACGAGCTCGAAGGGAGCCCAAAATTATTTCGTGAATTAGCATAAATCATAAGAGTATTTTTTGAAAATTTATGCAATTTTTCAAGATTCTTTCGCGCAGCGCGCGAATTCAAGTTATTGGGTATTGGGCCCTTACCGCGCCACGACCCACCAAGACATACAATCAAGTTTTAGGCCATATAGCATGCGACTGCAAGAAGTGTGCCAGAACGATCGGCAGCGAGAAAACCTTGGCCGAAAAGGTCGATGCCCTTATGCTGACCGAAGACTTCGTTAAATATACAGAATACATATAGGTTTAATTGTCCATAGGCGCCTAAATGACTGGCGCCGAATGTTCCTGTCTTTGCAATCTGAACCTTACAGGACAAATACCATCCCCCCTGGAAAAATTTTATGCCAGTGAAGAAATACCAATTTGAAATCCTGTGCGTCTCTTAGTTTGGAAGCCTACGTTTGGGCGATTCTATATTTTTTGATATAGCAGACTGGAAGTCACGAAATAACATCATGTAACGAAGTCATATCAACGGGTTCGCCAGCCCGAATATGTTTAATTATTATTTACGGGCCCTCGCGTTTTCAAGACACTTCACTCAGCTCTACCAGTAAATCTAATTACGTGAGTAGAGAGGACAATAAATCGATAGCATGATATACATGCAATCACCGATCTGAATGACCGATTTTATCATAAATTATCAAAAATATTCGCGCTTCGCGCTAGCTCACAATACAGTACAAATGATTTCGTGACAATCATCATCATTGGTTTATTAGCAATTTTATCAGTTCAATACACCACAAAAAATGCGATACAATGAAAAGAAAGGAAGATGTCGAAGCGACTAGGAGTTGTCTATGGAATCGGACACCCACCTTGGCCTAGGCGATGTATAGAGGAGGCATGTACACTGAATGAAAGTAAAGAAGATAGTATAGAAAAAGGAAGCGACAAGAAATAGGGCGGCATGTCATGGGAAGCGAGATCGATAGGTCAGTCGTGGTCCGGTAATCTTGAGGATGGACTGTATTTGACAAACGCGAAGAACGTGATGGAGGGGTCGTTTTATCACCCTATGGGAGCCTAAGACCCAAGTTTTTTGGGACCTGACGAGGTGCTGTTTCGTTCCTGCCAACAGGTATACGCCCGATGATGTTTAATTATTATTGAGTGGTCCTACCTTTTTAAACACACCTCACTCAGCTCTACCGGCAAATCTGATTACGTGAGCAGAGAGAAGACAAAAATTGATAACAATATATATGCAATTCCCCATCATACTGACCGATTCAGTCATGAATTCTTGAAATTTCCCGCGCTTCGTGCGCTTAGGCGACAAAAGCTGATTCGCTAAATAAACTCCCAACGAATATGATAAATAGCGGTAAACAGGGTCTGGGGGGCGAAGCCCCCAGAAGTTCGGTCTATAACCCTATGGGGGCCCAAGACCAAAGTTTTTTTGGGGCCTGACGAAGTGCTGTTACGGCCCTG
>ATSW01058256.1:0-10269 GCA_000444245.1 Botryllus schlosseri | reverse complement strand
CGATATTGGATTTCTGAGCCGATACCGATAAGACCGATATCCAGTACCTCAACCGATAACCCCGATATATTCAGCCGATATTCAAAAGATATGGAATCTAGCTCAAGGCCCATATTTAACACCTCAGAGCATTTCTTTCAACAACTTTACAGCCATTGATATGCTTGAACATGAAATAAATGATCAAGGAACTATAAAAATGTATCAAAAGCACCAATCCATCAGTTGCAGATTACAGTTCACGAAGCACAATTTCTCGGCCCTTTCTCCAAGGAGTGAACTTGTCTGGTCTTCCATAGATGATGTATATAGTACTTAACACAGTGAGCAGTCTTTCACTTGGTAGCATAGTTAGTGGCACAGCAGGAAATCTTTCTTCATTTCGGTTCCACCGCTCCCTTGCAGGGGATCTTTTCTTCAATGGTTTAACCAAATATTGATATTGATATTCTTCTTACAATGCACCTGGAGCCTTCAGCACACCATTAACAAATAGCTGATGAGAATGTGCAAAACAACTCAAATTGTCCACGTCTGCAACTGCTCCACCCATCCCCCATGGGCCTTTGACCAGCATTTCAACAATCAATTGATCAATATTTTACACTCTTTTGTCAGAATTGGCCAATGTCATCATGGAATCAAAAATTTTCGTACCAATTACTGGCTTTATTCCACGTTTGCTTGATTTTCTTGCCCTCTATGCTCGCATATTTCCTGTCATGGTGGCTCCGCAGCCGCAGGCCTCAGTCAGACGACTTCATACATTACTGGTATAATTAGCTCTGTTGGTACCGAACCGGAAAATGTTTCGACGCGACGCTTTTCTCTATCATTACGAGGGTCAGTCCAGCATGATTGAAGTTCTTATTTCTCTTACTGATTGAAATCTTCTGCAGACATCTATCCATCCAGCTGCTCTCTGTCTTTGGTGATCGATTACCGCAGGGGGATTCCCACGAAGTCAGTGGGGCATAACGGTGGTTAGTTTGTTAGTTATTATCTATTAGTTGATTAGTTATTAATATTCAGATAGACACGCCTACTGCTCTGAATGCAGTATGCTTTATATGCAGCTTGGCCATTTATTTTTATAATTGACCGTCCTCACGTCTTTCACCGACTTCTCTTGACTCCCTGCCACCATGTTGTGACGTCACGAAAATGGCCGATATTTTTTTACCTTCAATGGCCGATACCGATATTTCTCTCCAAGCGTGATATCGACTCGATATTATCGGCGAGCCGATAATCGGTCGGGCTCTAGTTACGAGTAATATCATAGGCTGAGTACAAGTAGAAGTAATGATTTTCGTGTAAAATAAGAGTATTCTAGGCGATTCTTTGCTGTACTGAAATCTGTATTAAGTAGAAGTAGCAGCAGTTTAAAATCGCAACCTTTTGAGTGCTTTGAAAATGTGGAGGTACTTTGTTGCTGACCGATTTTCGTATTTGCGGCAGGCCCTGATATTTGAGAACGATTTCAAGATGGAGAGGGAAGCGAGGCAGGAGCTGCATCGGGAGTACGACAAGAAAAGACTCGAGTGCGATCGCTTGACCAACCTCATCGGCCAGGTCGGAACTGGTTAATGGCAATTTGGATGACACGAGCAATACGCTCGCGACAGGGCACACTGCATGAAGCGTGTAGGCAAAAGAAATACTCGTCCTCATCGCCTTATCACGCAGAAGCATAATATATAGAGGAGGGCTGTGAAACAAAAATTTTGTGTGGCTCAAAAGCAAGTACAACAACAATTTTATTCAAATATTTCAAAATGTGATTTTTTCGTGCCACGCCCGAATTGCTACATAGCAAATCACAATTTCATGATAGATGTGGAATGTCATTTTGCAAGGTCCAGTCAAACAAGGCCTACTTGAAAAAGACATTGAATACCTCTGTTATCGATGTTGCGGCGTCATGAAAAACTAGGAAATTGGTCCACGAACAAATTTGAGTTTAAGACCCTGATATAGAGCTTTAATAAAATTGTAGTTTGTAGTACATGGTAATACTGGCAAACAGGGATAAGATTCCACTTCCGTCAACCATTTTGTGGTTTCCAGACCCACCATATTATTACATATTATACATATAAATTTCTATACCCACACAGTCAGAATCCCATTGGAATCCTATGCTTAAGAACCACATTACCCGGTCTTTTAACACTGCTAAAATAACCAGTATGTGTACCGCGAGACACCCTTATCGGCATCGGCTTGTGTAGGTCTTACTTCGTATTTTGTTTCAGTATCAAACGGAGCGAGAGCAGATGATACGAGATATGAAGCGTCTTCAGGAAAGGCAGCAGAGTGGGGCCGGGATGCATCCGCCGTGATATACTGTGGAATCTCGAAATCTGACTTTTCGCTTTACAATACCTAACATCCTACTGTTCCATGCATCGCGCTCGTAAATGCTAGCAGATATCCGCCAAGCTATGTGTGCCTATCCATTCGATATCATTGATATCGCAATTGTGTTACCTGCGATTCAGAAGCTGGGGAGAATCCTTTGGATTCAACCAACTGTTCTCAAACCGGCGGTCCATCAGAAATCGAGTTTGAGTCGAAATTATGCCATTTATTTCTACTAAATTGCAATTACAAGTAGCGTTTCTCGTGACACGTCAAAACTACTTGAAATTATGAGTACAAATTATGACACCTGAAAATTACTTGAAAGCAATGGGAAGACATAGATGAGATCTTGTAGATTACTGTTGGTCAGTACAGTTTGAGATGCTGTTAGCCATAAATTTCTACACGAGTGTAGTTCAAAGTAGCGAAACACACACAAACTACTTTGAGTACGAGTAGAGATCAAAACACGTGGAAGATGCGTCGACTTTAGTTGGTCAGTTGAAATTATAATATGTTGTGAAGCGCAGCTGTTCGCTACTTTCTTTTCTACTATCTAAAAGCATTTGGGTCTCTAAAACTGTGGAGTGTGGAAGTATGCTGAACAAGTGAGCAAGTCATGAAAGTTAACAAACCCGTTTGAATAGTCAGAAATATGAGCAAAGGTTTTCCAGAAAAGGCGTAAAGGGCACTTGCTGCGCTCTTGCTTTCAAACCAAAGTTGAAGGTGTAGCTGAGATTTTGGCAGCAACCATTTTCCTCAGAAAGCAGCCGGATTCTAACTGCAGCTGAAATATTTTCACGAAAAGCACCATTACAGTTCATCGGTCTCTGTGAAATCTGCGAAATATCTGGTACGCATTTCGGCAATGTTGAATGTTAATCTTTCTCGAGGAGGTCAAGTCGAAGAACGAATTTTAGATAGTTGTCAGCCGTGATTCTGAATGAACTCTGTTTTACGATACCACGGCGATTTAGTTACGGTAAGTAGTAGACCTATACTCTCTACATGCCTTCACATTCGTCACGATATGTCACTATAAACAATAAACATATTTTCATCAAAAATACCACAAATATTATAACCACATGCTTTATGAAAGCGAATTGATAAACATTGTCGTATTTTGTGAAATTGACCAATAACGGACGCCGATTTCACGAGCTTTCCAAGTATCCATACTTGGAGTTTTTATATCGTGTGAATTCATGCAGTGTAGCCTATAGTCGCACAACGCTGCCTTTCAGAAGGGGTCATTCAGCAGGTGCTCATGCTTTTATTTACACCTAATGGCACGCCTCGAGCGTAATTACCATCGAAAGTAACGACAGCATTAAAGGTCATCAGCGGTTTTGCGTCCCGAAGCGACACATTACGGAGCCTGCAGAACCGCAATAAGCACTCAAAATTATCGGGATAGGGAAATTAAAAGAAGTAATCGGATTCGAGGACCAAGATTTTCCCTTTATATTCTATGAGCGATACATTCCAATTCGTTTTCCATGGGATAATTTTAGAGTGTACTATAATTGAAAACGTCACTCATGTAATTTTAAGATTGAATATACCCCTCTTGTACGAAGGAATTTAGGAAGTAAATTCTGTATTTGGGACACATACAAAATACGGATGATTAAGTTTTCAGTCGCAGGATATATATTTTGGTGTTGCTGTCACGTTCGCCTCACTGACAAAAGGTGCGTGTATCCTTAAATATATATTTATATAAATATCTATAACAGTTGGCGCGACATGAGAGGAGCAAATGTTATTTCAATATGTCTCGTGGCAATGGCATGGGGGTTAATGGCACAAGACTGCTTCAAACGTAAGGGCTGTGGTAACCGCAAAGTCCAACGAGTTGGTGGCGACTACTGGATTTCAGTAAACAGACGCAAAGGGATCTGTCTAACTTGCTTGTGCACGAAGATTCGCAAATTCACGGTAAGTGCGCGCTATGTCCTGCAGTATAGGCCTACTTCTATGTAAAATCCCACCAATTCCGCATTTGTTTTTGTCTCCGACATATGCTAATATGGGCAATTTGGGCATACGAGGAAGAGTCGAATTGTCATCTCTGAATTGAAGGTATCTTGCATACTGGAACTGAACGCTTCGCTGCGGAAAAGCATTTCTCGGGCATCGTTGCAAGCAGCCAACGCTTACGTTATCAAATCGGGCACGAATTCATCCGCGGTAATCGGCGACGAGTACATTGAGCTAGCGGAAGCGAAAGCCAAGACGGTGAAATGCGGGGAAGAACCGAAACCCGTCTATAATTTATTCACGAGACAGTACGTTTGGCCCAAGATGAAATATGTCCATTACTATTACACGGAAAAGGTCACCAACTGTTGCAGAAAGTGAGTGCTACATCGCTTGGTACTGTAACTGAGGTTTGAATGATAGCATAAAACGAGATACAGTAGCCTACTTTAGTACCTTTTAGCACTTACAAACACTACTAAATAACATTCGTAGTCCATCATACGCCCTTCTTTGGAAGGACTGGTCCTTCAACTTTGGCAATTCTTACTCTTTTATAGCTTTGACGGAAGCGATTGTGCACTGTGCAGGCAAAACCGAAAATGGCCATTAATGACCCAACATTTGGATTTGATGGCAAGGACGAGTAAAAAATGATGTTAGGGCAGGTCTTCCGGGAGTCGATTTTGGTAAAATGACGTTTTTAGTCAGCATAACACCATTACGATAGAGTGGATCTGTCGCGGTAGTCGATACGGAGAAATTTCTATTTTTTTAGGCAACACAACCGCATAAGTCAAAATTTTCAAAGAAACCATATTCTCGTTCGATTTGTAAAAAGCGTGCTCTTTCCGGATCTCAAAATACGGAAACCCTACAGTTGACCCCTCGTTTAGGATTCAACCTAAACGAAAAATCCCGAAGACATGCGTCGTCCGCTACACAGACCGCTGCGAAGCCAGAGTTGTATCGAAGAGAAACAAGTTCAAATTCTGCACGCAATGGCGACGGATCCCACAGAACAACACAGACGGGTCGTAACCGGACTTGATAATTCTGAGCGAAATGCCGATATCTAATTTATGGTTTGAACCGAAATGCTACAGAGTTGTACAGTAAGAAGCGAGCCAAGCTTGATCTACAGCCATTTGCCATTCCCGTGCTCCTGAGAAAACGAAATTCGATGAACTGATCGCGACTTTTGCTGTATTTTTTCTGGATTTAATTCATTTCCAAGTCTTTGCGAATTCAGTAATTTTTAATTAATTTGTAAAATCTAAAAATCTTCTAAATGTCCAGCTGATCGTAACCAACACACACTATAGCAGGGACGGGCAACACGCGGGCCGGATCAGGTCCGCGACGGGAGTTTGTCCGGCCCGCGGCCCCAGTCTGCCGAGATTCTACACTTATATCAAATTTTAGTGACTGTATTCTACTGTGTGAGCAGCTTGCGAGAGTAGAGCATACGCGTATAAGTTCGTCGAAGCGAGAAGACTTGCATTATCGGCATTTACTCAACCCTACTGAATTGATATTTTGGGGTACCGCGCTGATTGCACCGTGTTAGATGATCAGAGAAGCAGACACGGCGACGATTGTGTGAAAATGCTGTTCTCAAATCCACTGGCTTCGAAATTGCCGCCGTAAGATACATTTACTAATTACGATTTATTCCTTGTATTTGTGGACAAATGTATCGATTCACCAATCTGGTCATCCAAGTACTTAATTTTCCTATATCCGACCCGCTGACTGGAAAAGTTGTCCGCCCCTGCACTAAAAGCACCTTTGCCATCGACTGAGACACAATCCCACACACAATTTTAAACTAGTATGTATTCAACAATGTCGCTAAGTATCATCAGGAGAGCATTACTGTATTTGAAAAATAATAAAACGTAACCACAGCAGCATTCTTCCGTTCAAGCAGAAAGCCAAGTAACAGGTTTTGAGAACTTCCCCGCACGAGTCCCGCACACTAGTTACAGAGAGCATGCAGGTATCGAGCGACTCCTAACATCAACGCAGGCAAGCAAGGTTAATCGGCGACCACAAGCTTTATATTTACAACTCTTAGATAATATTCAGGCAGAGCACGGAAAGTGAACGCAGCCATTTAAAGCAAGATGAATATTAAAAAAATAGCAGTGACTAGGCTCGATTTTGCTACGCGACACAGCAAGTTTCAAAATGAAAAGGCAAACACAGAAAAAAGATAACCTAATAAGACTGTAATGCAAACTCAAACTGTGCCGCAGTTGAGAATCGACAATCACGATAACTACAACATCGGTATTGCGGCATCTGCGACCAACGATTCCAGACCATCGGGAAAAGCAGTTCTTGGCACGTATCAGCTACAAGTCCGGCTTCGACACCGGACATTGAGCTTGTTACACTTTTCGAACATGCAAACGCGGCAGCACTCCTTCGACGTATTTCACGAGTGTCCGTTCAGGGGAACATCTCCCAAAATAGTGACCACCGCCTTTGCTTTTAACGGCGGTAGCTGAGCCATCACGTTACCCCATAGTTCGTTTCTCGAGTTCTGGAATCGAAAAGGAATTGGTTTTTTATCTTCCGACGATTTGGATGCACACGACAGAAACCGATTCCAAACTGATTAGTATGATTAGTTGATACTCAGCTTTTGTTGGCAGAATACACCATACAAAAGTAAAAGCATTCAAAGCTACTCGGGTCCGGCTAGACAATAAAGAACCAACACAAGTGAAACTCCACCAAAAATACACATTCATTTAATAAACAGATTACAATACAATTCATAACATAATGACATCATCGTCACCACGGTCAGTACCAAAGAAGATGAAATCTTGCCACAACTCGCAGCCGTTTTGTGCGGGATTGTTTCTTTTATGAAATCGCTAATCACAATGCTGCTGTGACGTTTTATGTTAATAAAATTTCCTCTTTCAATAGAACTGACGTGAAATTAATTTCAAAAAGACAGCGACATCTCTCGTTTCGAGGCTATTACAAAGATCAAGAGTCAAGACACGTAACGAGCGTCGCTTCTTGTTCAGATATACTAAGTAACAATTTTTCAGAATAGCTAAAAGATAGAATTTCCTACTGTGAATAGTTTTTTTTTCAAAATCCAAATTTCTTTTACTCTTAATAACTAAGGCAAGTTTTTGCAACTTTCTTTACAGCTTCTGGAAGCTTCGTAAATACTCATAATGTATGTAGTATGGTGTTTTAATCTGTTTGAAGGAGTTTGATGTTGCAACTTTTTTCTGCAACCGTTATCAAGTATTGCGCAAAATATGCTATAAAACTATAATAAAGACTAAATTAATGAATTTCAAGTGACAATGCGGCCCACCAAAGGCGGCGGACGCAGGTATACTGGGTATGCCGTGTTTACCTAGCAATTTTTTCGGGTATGCACCATACCCACTATTCCGTTAGTCATGAAACTCCCTGAAATAACTGGTAAATTGTGCAAACCCTATGTAAATAAAAATGTAACCATGATCGATTGAATAGCGAAGGAAGAGACGGAACAAGCAGACACCATGCAAATTTTAAACTGCTGGAACCTTTCGAGTATCTCATACCCTCATGATTTCAAAAAAATTATATAAATGCAACTTTCACAGGTTTTTAGTGCAACAAAAACTTGCCCTACTAATAACTTCACTTATACAAAGTACGAGCAAAATTTAATGTGCATAGCTTTTTAGGCAACGTAACAATTTCGTGGGGTGACAAGTGACATTTGAAAACGGATTTTTTTAACAACACCGCTGCCCACATCTGTATGCCAACGCTCACCTTAATCTGCTTCATGATAGCGATAACCCGGTTCATGACTTCCTCCGCCTCTTCCAACGAACTGCTGGACAAGGCGTCGGCAAACAACACGACGGCGCGCGCGACACCGCAGTCGCCCTCGCCAAGCACGTCGGAATTGCTGTAACACATTTCAAAATCAATCCCGGATATAAATTAGAAAATGCCATCGTCGACACAGGACAGCTGGATAATTCTAGTTGTCAGATTAAACCAATGAAAAATGCCATGGATGGAACACTTTCAAATCGGGACAATACCACACTTCGAAAGAAATATCAGTATCCGACATGATGTCGGCAAGTTTGGGGGAAGTCACAGCACGTCAGTAAGAAGTCAGAAAAATAGGATCTGCTACTGCACTACACTCCGAATATCGATATTTTTCTCACAGCTAGTCTAATAAATGAGCTGAAATTTTGGAAATGCGTCATAAGATAGATGCTTTATCGGCTAATATTTGTGGCTATTTGATAAAAATGTTAGGCTGGCTAGAAAAAAACGTTGCACACCAAATTTGGCTCAATTTCAATCAGCTGATGTGAAGCTATAGGAATTTGATTAATTATATAAAAAAATGAAAACCCCATGTCAACCCCATGAAATTGTCAAGTTGTCTAAAATAGCTACGCTCATCAATTTTTGCTCAATTCCAACCTGTGGAAGCGAAGTTATTGGAGTCGAAGATTTTGAGTTTGACGGCAAGGTAATCATAGAATTATTACTGAAACTCAAATAACTTTTCTTCCGCGGCATAAAATTTTCCTTAACACCGTTTTTGTAGACAGCTAAACAATTCAAGATTTTTATACTCCTATCGCTTCACATCTACAGGTTGGAATTGAGACAAATATGGTGGCAACATTTTCAGTCAACCTAACAATTTTATCGAATAGAACAAAAATTTGAAAAAAAATATTTCAACAACCCTAGTACCGGCGTTATCAACGGGTGTGCTAGTTATCAGTTTTATGGGTGTCAGCCCAAAAATCTGAAATCGCCGACCATAAAAAGTTGAGAGGTTTGTGAAGTAGTAGTCGCTATATGGAAAATGTCTGGATCGGGAGGAAAAGTAAACCGACGCCACAGCCCCAACGCTTACCTTTCCACGATATCGCATAGAAAACCGTAAACGTGACCGGCCTCTTCCTTGTCCTCGATGACGGGAAGCCACGAAATCCACGCTTGTAGCAATTCGCCGTGCGACTCGCCCAGCATTTGAGGCTGATATTTCAAAATCTGAAAGGCGAAACTCTCCGAGTCAGACGGGCCATTATCAGATTTTCCAAATCATGCAATATTTAGAATTACTGAATTTGCAGAATACATATAAATTGAATTTGAAGAGCTTCTTGGAGGTACAGAACTTCAATATACAATTGAATAGTATATTCGTATTGAAATAAACCCGAATATTTTCGGCTGACACTTGCCAGGGGTAATCGTCAGCAACTAGTAGAGAATTAAATAGAACATTGTATATCAACAATCGTATCACAAAATATGACGTCACAAGCACGAAATTTCTAACGAGAGAGCGTTCAATGTACTATTTTTAGGTGGTACACGAACTCTTTTTGTTGACAGAGTTTTGGTTGGTGTATTTTGATAAAATTCGACTCCAAGGCACACAAATGGAAGTGTGAACGGGCCCTCCAAACAACGCGAAATCTGCCGTCTCGATAATTATTCGCACGAATCGGACTATCCGACAGATGTCTGCCGATGGCAGAATTAATGGCCTTTGATCGGTCAGCATCAAGCTTGAAGCGGATGAGTTAAGGGTGAGCTTTTCACCTAGCCTGAGTGTTCTGATAAATCTGGGGACACGCTGGTTTATGCGTTACTGCAGACGCTCTAAACTAGTTGCTGACGATTACCCCTGACGAGTGTCAGCGGAAAATATTCGGGTTTATTTCATTATGAATGAATATGCTATTCAATTGTATAAATTGAATTACATTGCGAATTAGAAAGAGATAACACAAAAATCAAGGTCAGCCTGTATCAAATCAGTTAAATCTCATAAGCACGAGAACGGCAAACATGCAAACAGGCTTGTCTTGTTTCACACTATACTGTTCTCCTGAAGCG
>ATSW01058243.1:0-13787 GCA_000444245.1 Botryllus schlosseri | reverse complement strand
AACTAGATAATTCTAGTTGTCTAATTTCACTAAATTAGAGCGAAATGCCAATAATCTAATTCTAATCTAATTTGGAAAAGCGGAAAGCTTTCTAGTTGTCCAAGTCTGGATTATTCGGTACCCTTTCCCAACAAAAATACGTATGATTTATAGAAATGGGCACTTGGGCGTCGGTCATTACCGCACCATGACGCGCCGAGACAGGCTATATGAAGACGATATGTAACATGCGAATCCGAGGCGTGCGAGAAAACCTTGGCCGAAAAGGACTGCCCTCGTGCTGACCGAAAACTTCAATATATATACATATATGTTTAATTGTCCATAGGGGTCTACATGGCTGGCGCCGAATGTTCCTGCCCTGGCGATCCGAGTCCCACCATAAAAATTGATAGCATTATATATGAGCAATTCCCGATCATATTGACCGAATCAATTATGAATTATAAAAATATTCCCCCCCCCCAGAAGTTGATTATATCACTTTATGCGGGGATCTGGTTGCGCACTGTTGTCCAAGAGCCTGCGCAGTGAGTTGGCGTGTTTGCGCAGACTCGTCAAAAATTAGAGGGAACATTGGTAAAGGCCCTTTTAAAATGAACAATTCTTTTTTTTTTAAGATGTAAAGTTATGCCCTAATAGTGTAAACACATTCCAAAAAACATGTAGTACGAGCCTACGGACAGTTACAACCCGATATAGCCGACGCAAACGATATGGGATGGTTGGAAAACTCAGTATAGTCGGGTAAACAGCTATAATACGTAGATATTTCGTCAAAGGAGCTATATTTATCCTACATTTTCATGTGTCAGTGTCAATCCACTATGACGTAACAATTGATTATTCGTGACGTCATTGCTTGCAAAAAAAAAAAAAAACAATAAAAATCAAGTTTTAAACAAGGGCCTTGTTTTGAACATGGTTGTTTTAAATTGATTTTTGTTTCGAATTCAACCCTAGTATCATTTCGTTACGAGGACTGGTCACAATGATTATAGTATTAATTGTGATTATTCTACTCGATTAGTGGAAGATGATTTTTCCAGTTCTAAATTCATACGGTCCTTCCACAAATTAGTTTAGAATTAGAATTAAAGCAAAGAAACATTAAGCAATTTGGATCAGAATTAGATTACCGTGATTTCGCTCGAATTAGACCAATCAGACAGCTAGAATGAACTCGATATTCTGCCGGGACAAATAATGTTTCTTATGTAGCACACAGTTATAACCATATTCGGATATTGTTATGCTACCTTACTGATAACGCCGAGTAACAGTCCATCTATATATAAATACGATTCACATATCTTTTTACCCGTATAATATTATCAAATCTCTAATCGGCTTGGTATTTGTGTGGTGTAACTATATTTCCCAAGCTGAGCTTAAAAGGCGTTTATCTTTCAAGCATCAACATTAACCGATTGGCACCGGCCGGTTTTTCCGAAGAAATTTGCTTCACTTTTCAAAACTGGAAAACACGACCACACTGGGAAACCAACAAGTAATATATCGCAGGACTAAGAATGCCAACGTCTAACCAACTACGCCACGAAGCAAAACTAGAATGTACTTAATCGAAAAAACGAGAAAACTTTGTTGTAAAATTGTACATGTTTTGGTTACTTCCATATTGACTCCACTACGTATACCTAGTGCAAATAAGTACCTGCTGTTTACTGCGACACCGCTCTTGCCCAACTTATGCGATCGATACTGAAAAAAACACTGTAGAGCAGTGCTCTTCAACCGGGGTTTTCGTACACCCTAGGGCAGGGGTCACTTTAACGCAGAGCGAATGTTTGTAGTTGTATAATTGTATATCTGACTCCAAGATATATTATTGACTCCAAGAAGGTTGCGTTTACAATTCGCTGCGTGTTTCTTCTTCCGTTCGACAGACCGGCGTAACCACGGCGTACGACCTGGTTGGCTGACGTACCACTAAGCCTGTCTATTGCACACGTATTCGATGGATCACACGGACGAATATATTTTGTTTCCGTCTCCCCGACTTGTAACTTTATTGAATCACGTATGGTTCAAAATGCGATCTATCTCTCCACCCAACCAGCGAAAATCTTATGAATGTATATCGACTTCCGAATCAGCTAATAATCATGAATGTATATGTACGCTGTATTACATCCGTATATATATCATAGCCACAACAGATTACATGCACCAAACATCGTACGATTTATTTCTCTTAAATTCACACGACAAATAGATGACTCACGAAGGTCTTTCGGGTTTTCACTTCAGGGAATTAGGTAAGGTTCACAACACTCCCTATTGCTCAAATCTTAAAATGGCGTGAACAATATATTTCGTTAAAAGTTCCCCCTTCCTACCAAAAGAACTTGGTGTAAAAAAAACGAATATATTGTTCAAAATGTTCGGTTATAAATTCCCCCCTTTCAGCCAAAGAACTTCGTGTAAAAAAAACCGAACATACCGTTCAAAACCGTCTATCTAGGGTTATAACTAATCAGGGACTGGAGACAGGTAACAATTTTATATGCAGGGGCGAAATAACAAATAAAACGAAATACCATCATAACATAGTATTCGGCTGATCTTGAAATGACTTAAAGTAACATCATTCTGTTTATGCAGACTACTGAAATACAAATCCACGACATTAGGCGCTCAAAAAACACAAACATCACTAAATACCCCAAAACAATACATACATGATATTACGGCAACATTAAAGGATACATTACATTGGGCATTCAGTAAACCGATAATATCACTCGCACGCCAACTAATCAGCAAGATACTGTCATGGGTATAGAAAAAAAAATCGAATTTTCACCTGCAATCAATTTATTCTAAATTGATATGAAGCTTCCTAATTCATATCACGTAGCATTTAACATTGGTATATACCAACAGAACGAGAGTGTGCCCTATTTATTGTATTACATGCAAAGCAATGTTTGCAAATATCATGCACTATACCGCGGTGCATATTTTCTCAATGATATACTCAACATAAGGGTATCGTCGTATGGCAGAGGCCTAATATCTCTTCAAAAGGCTTGCAATATATCACTATTCATCACCAATACATATCAAGCTATTCAGCTATTGGATGCTTCATGGCATCGAATAAATAGGGTAGCCTTCTTGCTACGGGTTCACCCGCACACTTCTCTTATCAAAACATTAAGCTATATAAGCACCTGCGTCCTACATCTGCCAGCAGCGCCGGATTTGACTCGCAGGAAATGCGACCCCTACCTGGGTTTAGAAACCAATGATTGCAAATTACTTTACTAAACTATACTTTGTCAATATCCCAATAACAGTAACCAACTAACGTCGTAGCGCAAGAGAATAAAATCGATCTACCTTACATTTTTCTAATCCGTGTGATGCATGCTTGGAGCACCACCGTCCGCAAATCTGCTTAACTTCTGCGATTTCCGACCAATTTCTGACACTGCAAACGTTGCCTTCATTACTGTCTCCTCTTTGGCGTATTGATCGTCGGGAGCACAACCCAGCTGCATTTCTTCCTGGCAATAACGTCTCTTCGTTGTCAATTCTTCTTGCGAGAACGTCGCGATGACTTTTGATGTATATCCTAGTCACTGATTGCTGATTGAACCTCCTCCCCGTCGTTGTGTGGGGCGAATCTTGATATTGATCGTTTCCGTGGTCCGTTGCTGTATTGCTCTTTCTCGCCGTCGTGCAAGGCGAATCTTTATATTGATTGTCTTCGGTCGGCCGGTCGGTCTTGATTAATTGAACGTCGGAAGGTCAACCACTTTAACGCAGAGCGAACGTCGGAAGGTCACCACTTTAACGCAGAGCGAATGTTTGTAGTTGTATAATTGTATATCTGACTCCAAGATGTATTATTGACTCCAAGAAGGTTGCGTTTACAATTCGCTGCGTGTTTCTTCTTCCGTTCGACGACCGGCGTAACCCACGCCGTACGACCTTGTTGGCTGACGTACCACCAGGCCTATCTATTGCACACGTATTCGATGGATCACACGGACGAACATATTTTGTTTCCGTCTCCCCGACTTGTAACTTTATTGAATCACGTATGGTTCAAAATGCGATCTATCTCTCCACCCAACCAGCGAAAATCTTATGAATGTATATCGACTTCCGAATCAGCTAATAATCATGAATGTATATGTACGCTGTATTACATCCGTATATATATCATAGCCACAACAGATTACATGCACCAAACATCGTACGATTTATTTCTCTTAAATTCACACGACAAATAGATGACTCACGAAGGTCTTTCGGGTTTTCACTTCAGGGAATTAGGTAAGGTTCACAACACTCCCTATTGCTCAAATCTTAAAATGGCGTGAACAATATATTTCGTTAAAGTCACCAACCTTTTTGCAACCGAGGGCTACTTTTGCGTAGCGATTCAAGCGGCGGGCTACTATTTACTCCCGCTGTTTACCCGCACCACACTGAATTTCCGATTTGATGACATAGCACTGGGCAGGACTGGACATCATGTTATCTGTTTCTATAGCAGTCAGTGGAAAGCCTGGCATTGTATGATATCAACTAGTGCGCTGTACTCTGGTATGTAACTTGACACTGCAATTCTGAGTGAGTATTAGCGATGTGCATTAATTAAGCGTGTTTTGTGTATGTTTTTGATGAATTTCACGTCCGATAAAGCTGATTCACAACGATAAGTTGAACCGTTGACGCTTGTAACCTTCATAGCTGCTGCGCATACACCACTCTACTTTTCCGTATCAACCAGGCACCAAACATTTGCTGCAGACTGAGGTGGGGGTCATTTTGCAGTGCTACAATTTCAATCTCCAACTGTTCAGCATCTAGAAATGACAAGATTTCATTATACCAGACAGCAGGAACGATTACAGAAAGTTAGAAACATGGTATATTAAACTGCGTTGAGTGTGACAGAAACAAGCTGTGTCAAAAGATGCAATACGTAATGGGTATACAGATATTAAAATATGCTAGTACTTCACGGCTATCTGACTTCGAATAGTAATATCGTTTACTACTTTGGCATTGCCCTGGACCGTCCAGCGTGAGCGAATTCGTCGGGCCTTCAAGGCTGACGGCTATGACTTGCCAAGATGTCACAAACGGGTTCGGGACTTCGTGATCCGACACAGCAAAAAAATCCGTAAGTGTGTGGAAGAAGAGCTTATGGCAATGTAATGGAGTGATGGACGTTTTTCGATCACGTAGACAAATGAACTCGTACACGAAACAGGCGTACATGAATTTAAACGCTCATTATCCGGGTGGCTTTCTATCGCTGGGTTTCATTCGTATTCACGGGAGCATGTTTTTGTGTCAATATTACAAGGAATAAATGTTGTTTTTGTAGCTTGTATGTGCATATTGCTACTTTGCTAATCCCGGGACTGTAGAGCCAAAATCCCGGGAAATCCCGATCCCGGGATTTGAAATTTAATCCCGAAGTCCCAACCCTAGGACGTCGAGCTATCATAACGGAGCCCCCCGTAATTTCAAGAAGAGCGTTGATGGCATTCCCTCATGTCGCCTGTATAGGCAATGCGCCGTATCTTCAATTTCTGGTGGTTCTATCGCATACATCGTATTACAAATTGTAATTGAAGATATTTTTCGGTGTTTATATATGTAAGTTACATGTTAGTGTGTTTTAAACAATAATAGCTGAATCAATCAATCTATATATATTTAAAAGCTCACTGGTAATAATCTGACGAATATTGGTAAATGCTGCTATTCCCCCCATTTTTAGAATGGGCTCGCGGGCTACTCATCTAGTCCTCGCGGGCTACCTGGGGCCCGCGGGCACCGGGTTGGTGACCCCTGCCCTAGGGTGTACCAGAATTTTCAAAGGGTGTACCACTCGGATGGGGCGTACAGGGGTGTACCAGATCCGAATTACAATGAGCCGATTGCTAGCTATCACAAAGGCAGGTTTACGCGTCCGTACATGTTGACGCACAGGGTAATGAGCAATATGGCGGTGCTCTGCAGCCGGGTGTTCCGTACACCCCACGGTGTACCATAATTTTTAAAGGGTGTACCACTCGAATTGGGTGTACAGGGATGTACCAGATCCACATTATGATGAACCGATGCTACGATGACTATAGCTATCACAATAAATACGCCAGTTTATGCTTCAAAACAGATTGACTGGATGTGTAATATCGTACAATGTGATGTCATAAGCAAATGCTTCTAATCATTTAACCTTTGGTAATGGACTTATTACTTCCTTTTCGAGTAGAGCAGGGTGGAGTTAGCAAAGCATGTGTTCAGCTTGCGATATCGGTCTGATGATTCTCGAGGAAACCACCGCTACAGCTCGGACATTTTGAATTGGTGCTTCCTGCGGCCAGCTTATGAATAGCGCAAAATACATGCTTGCGCAATGCGCAGCCAGGGGGTCGAGTTTGCGAACCACTGCGTTAGATGGTGGTCCAGTAACCTCGAGCCCTGATTCGTATTTAGCATTTACTATACGTTGCAGCCTTGCTGAAATGTTCATCCGTATTTCGGATAGACCAAGGGTGCTCAACCTGCGGACGTACGACCTCATTCAGCCGCAAAACCATAATTTTGCGACCTTCTACACCTATTTAAATTAGCGTGTGTTGGCGGTCGTCATTATGCAACCAATTGTTGCTGGTTCAAGTCTTGGCTCTGCCATGTTTCTATGTGTCGGAGGTTTATCTAGACTCCTCGTCGCCGACCCCCTGTTAACGTAGCGTCTTGAAAAGCCTAGAAGAAGAGTGAGCCGAGCTCCAAAGTAGGCAGCAGAGTCCTGAAAGTGGACGCACGTTAGCGAGAGAGAATGAAGAATGGGAGTGCGCGTGCAAGCGAAAGTCGTCCTCACTACCCAAAACAAAGACACTAAACTTTAAGAAATGCACTGTCGTGGCGCACAAATTCTAAACAGGCAATTATCGCCCCTGTCATTGATTTGTAATAAAAATATTATTAATAACAATGTCAAACAATCCTGGTGGGAGGTCAAAAATTAACAACATGCAACTAAGTGATTAATAAGAACCGCGAAAGATACATCATCATTAATTTTGTACCCAATATTTTCGAAGACACCCTCCATCAGCTCTACGGATTAATCTGATCATGTGAGCTGAGAATGAATAAATTTTTTACAATAATATGTGAAACTACCAACATTTTCGATGAATTCCATTCAAGGGGCAAAATTTTCGCGCTCAGCGCGACTACTTACGTAATTCTAGTGTCTTTTCTTGACATTTATACTCGCGATTTTGGTACATAAATTATGTATTGTAAGCCTGCTGAGATGTTTTGCTTCTACAATAACAAAATTTGCGCATTGCATATCTCAAGAAAGAAACGAAGGCGCAGAACACCACGAGGGCTCTCCGCGGTGTTAAGTTCCCATTATAAAATTTGTCGTCCATGCGCCATGGCGACTCGCCCCGCTGGAATCCGGATGTATTGTATATGTAATTAAAATGTGACTTTCTGCGTTATCAGTGTATTATACGGTCAGGGGTGTACGAGTTTTGAGAAAATGTTAAAAGAGTGTACCACGACGAAAAAGGTTGAAGAGCACTGCTGTAGAGCGTTTCACCGCAAACCGCAGTCTGACCAGGCTGACGCATGACTCGTTTTTTTGTCCTTGAAACGAATGTGACAGTACGATTTTGTACCAGATCGCGTAGTTTAGTAGATTTGCATCACGAAAAATTGGCCACTAGCTGCGCTCGCGGTTTGCCTATAATTAAATGTTGTATTCGTGTTTATGACGTGAAAATTGGATGCTGGCAATGTTTTTGACATTTCGTATTCGATGGCGATTGCCGCTGAAGAGTCCCAGCTCGGAAAGCTTCGGGCTTTATTATAATCTATTTATATGATGAATATACTATTAAAATGTGTAATAAAGTTTTCAGTATTTCATGTTCTTATTATTGATAACCTGCACAAACAAGAGCATATTTCACACGGAGTAGTCATGATAAATATTGTTGCTTGCACTTTTGTTTTCCTCGTACTGAGGGTTCCAAATCAAGGATTCCAAAATGCTCCAGGGGTACCAGAGTAAAATAGGTCGTGCGTAAACGACCAACCAACCACCAAACATGTAAAGCTGAGACCCAGCATATGACTATGCATTGATTTTACTAGGAGTCACTTGTAAACAAATCATTCGCACATCTTTGCAATATAGCGACGGCCATCAACTGATATGTATGCAAATAACTTATTGTTGATTCAAATTTGAATAAAATAGTATTTACGTTGGGCTGAACTATAATAAATAATTAAAGAATTGGTCACCGTAAATACTATTTTATATACCACATAATAATAAACTTCCATTCGATACCCTACATTTCCTTTTGACGGAATAAATTGGTATATATAAATTTTTGCTTTTTTGGTGGTAAAAATTACAAGTAATAATTGCCTTTCAAACAGAAGAGACGCCGTCTCTTGAATTCGGAAACAACCAGAGGCCCGGTCCGTAATTTAGGCTATTTTACTCGCCCTAACGTACCGGTACAGGCATCAAAATAATTTCGATTTTTTTCCGTGAAAACTACATCTATCGATTGAAAACGCCGAAACTAAAAGATCAAAACTATGCAGGACGTAATTAATGCAAATTAGAATAAGCTACGGCCCAAAAAGACGTAGCGATTGTCTGGCCGTGAATCAAAACCATTGTTTTCGCATAGCGCTCAACAGTGGAATCATTATTGACCGATTGTTCTAAACTGAGTGTGCGACACGGCCTAAATCTAGCGGTCTAGAAACCACGGCTTTTGAGCAAAAAGCCATTTTCTGACGCTTGTCTGCGGTCAGACCAAACAGAAAAATGAGAGCTAGGCCAAGATCTATGGACTTGGTCTTCAAAAACAACATTGGATACAATGAAGTAGTCAAGTTTATAAAAGAGGGGGAAACATTGCGAAAATACGCTTCCGAAATCGTAAGCATTTTCCAGATAGGACCACGCACCTTTAATGTGACTTACAAAACTGAGGAAACAAGATTTGAGATTTATAAAGAAACAAACGGCGTGTTAAAAATGTCGAGCATGGAAGTGAAAATATTCCTACCGAAGAAGAACAGCTGGTTCTACATTAATGTTCGAGCTGTTCCGACTGAGGTAGAAGATGGAGAAATGGAAGAAATAATGGCAAATCTAAATTGTGGGAAAATAATGAACATTCAGAGAATAAAACACAAAGAAACAGGGTACTACAATGGTTACCGTAACGTAGCTATTGGTGAAATCAAAACTGAAAACATTCCATCATTTGTTGACATTGACGGCACAAAATGTAAAGTTTTCTTGCCGCTGACTGCTGAGAAAAAATGCGCCAGATGCTTTCAGTCGGGCCATCTTATAGGTGAGTGTATGAACGAGGTAGTTTGCTTGTACTGCAGACAGACCGGACATACTCAAAACCTATGTACCAAGAAGAAAGAGGACTTTCCTAGCTTGAACGGAAATATGGCGTCAGACGAAAGTCTGGTTGCCAGAAAAAATGTTGAAAATGGGAAGGCCGAAAAGAATAGAGTAGAACTCGAACCAAGTAAACAAGTTCTGAAGGAAGCAAACAAAAAGCAAGAGAACCAAACACAGAAAGGAGAATACAACTTAAAGGAGTTAGAAAACCAACTCAGATTGTCATCCGATGGGTCTGACTCTGAGGATGGAAAAGTCAAAGAGGGCAAAGCAGAAAACTCGTGTGTAGAATCGACTGCTTCTGAAAATGAAGAGGAAGATAGTCTTTTCACAGAGAAGGAGAAAAACGATGTATTACATAAATGGAAGATAGCGACTACGAAACCAAAAAGAAATAAAAGCAATAGAAATAAATGGAAAACACAAATCGAGACTAAAAGTAAAATAATAGCCAGGCAACCACCACCCCCTATTAAATGATCTAACGGAGATATCGATAGCCTCACTAAACATCAACGGAATAAATAGAGTTTGGAAAACTTTCAAGAATCTTTTGATAGGGAAAAAATTTGACGTAATATGTGTACAAGAAACTCACAAATTGGATAGGAAACGAATTGAAACTTTGTGTAATTTGAATAACCATAGATTTATTTGATAACAGTTTGGACATCAAAGATAAATATATAGATAGTAATGGAATAACAAAATTATATTCGCAAGGAACAGCAATATTTGTAAATAAGAGGCTGACAAATCGATATAACATTGAACACAAAATAGTAGTGCAGAGTAGAATACAAAGTATAACACTTAGTAGTCAGGATGAATGCATGGAGATATGGAACCTGTATGGGCCTCCTAAAGTAGGAAAAACTCAAACAGACTTCTATAAACTTGCTTGTAAAAAACTGAAGGGAGGATCGACCCAAAAAATAATATGTGGAGACTTCAATATGATTAGAGACAAAAAGGATGCTAAATATAAGCATCATTATAAATTAACTTCAACAGGGAAAATTTGGAATGGAGCCTGTAAATTAACCGTCTGACTGATATATTTAGATCAAGAAATCCATTCAAAAGCTTGTTTACTATGATAAAACACAACCAACAAAGACGCATCGACAGAATATACTGTACTAAAGATCTACAGCAAAACATCATAGACTTTAGATACCAATTCAATACTCTGTCAGACCATAGTTATATGGGTGTTTTGAAAATGGGGAAACAGAACATGAAAATATGGGGCAAGGGGAGTTGAAAAAATAATGTGCAACTCTATGAAGATCAAATCGCCCTAACAGATATTGAGGAGGTTTACAACATACATGGAGAAGAAAAAAGTCACTTTGACGACATATCGACGTGGTGGGATTTAATGAAAATGGAATTCAAGGAAATCCTTACAAAAAGAGGCAAGAAAATTGATAGTGAAGAGAAGAACAAAAAACGGGCGATAGAACATGCGATCCTATCCGCTCAGAGCAACAATAAAGATGAAAACATTTTGAGGGAAGAACTGAAAGAATTAGAATTAAGACACTATAAGAAGAAAGCAATCTAAGCTAGATTTAAAGACATAGAGCAGTGCGAAAAACCGTCAAAGGAATTCTTCAAAAGATTTAGATTAGTGACACAAAAACAGAACATTGACGTTTTAAAAAACTACAGAGGGCAATTGATAAGCTCTGAAGTTGATATAACTAGAGAAGTAACAAAGTTTTATGGAAAATTGTGGGGCTCCGAACCACAAATTAATCCGTTGATACAGAAATGTTTTATCGACGAATTAAAAGATATAAAAGTTTCTGAGGAACAGAGAATCTTATTAAACGAGCCGATTGAGGAGGAAGAAATTGAAGATGCGATAAGAACCATGGAGAATGGCAAATCACCAGGATCCGACGGCCTATCCGCAGAATTTTACAAAACCTTCTGGTGGAAGATAAAATCGGAACTAAAAGAAGTAATCAACAACGATTTTCTGCTTGGTTCAACATGCGACTCTTGGAATAAGGGCCTCGTCAAATTAATCTTTAAGTAAGGTGATGCAAACGAGCTTAAAAACTATAGGCCTATAACGCTGTTGAACACAGATTCTAAAATCCTTTCTAAAATAGTTAACAAAAGACTCACGGATGTGTTACCGAGTATAATTATGAGTACTCAGAAGTGCAACGTAAAAGACAGAAATATTTTCGATGCTGCATTGAACATCAAATCTAGTGTTGATTACGCGAAAGATAAAGGCTTACCTCCAATTGTGATGAGCCTTGACCAGGAGAAGGCCTTTGACATGGTCAATCACGGTTTTATGATGGAGTTGGTGAAACGCCTGAACCTGGGTTATAACATTTTCGGTTATATAAACAAAACGTATGAATCGGCAACGAGTAGCGTTGTCATAAACGGAAAGATATCAGAAGAGATTAAAATAAAATGGGGTATTAGGCAGGGCTGTCCAATGAGCATGGCTCTCTATGCCATTGTGGCGGACCCAGTGGCTAGATGCATTCTTAAGGACAGTGGGATCAATGGCATAAAAATGGGTAATCAGTCGGTGAAAATCCAACAATATGCCGATGATGTCACTGCACTAGTAACAAATACTGAGTCAATTAAAAAAGTTTTCGAGTAATACCGAGAATTTCAAGAAGCAACCGGACAAAAAATAAATAAAAACAAAACGCAGTTACTACCAGTAACACCGGTAGCGAGAAAGATGATCGAGAACTCCATATACAAAGAATTTGCTAAAGATCAAATAAAGATATTGGGACACTTAATAGGTAAGAATAATATAGTGGATATGTGGGGGAAAATAACTGAGAAAATTAAAAAAGTGCTAAATATGTGCAAGTGCAGAAGACGTACGTGAATTGGAAAAATAACTACTATAAATAGTCTGGCCGCCTTCCTGATAATGCACACTGCACGAATTTACCCGCCAAAAGAAGAGGTAATAAAGAAAATGGAGAGAGCTTTCTTTGAATTTCTCTATTTTCCTGAGAAAATAGAGACGATTGCAAGAAAAACATTGATAAAAAGAAAGAAAGAAGGTGGGTTAGCCATACCTTACCCTGGGACGAGAGCACTAGCATGCAAATTATTACTTTTAAAAGAAATAGCAAAGATGGACAAACCTTCGGAATTTTGGCATAGACACGTGATGTATCAGTTTAGATCGAAAATCAAGGACAATAATCCGCAACCGTACACAAACGAAATTCCACACAAAAATAAACCGGACAAACATTGGTGGACATCATTGCCGAAAACAAAAGATTGGGATGGAATAGACTAGAGTGGGCTGAAACGAGCTGCAAAACACTGTATTTAAACCTGACCAAATTACACGAAAAGAGCGATGGTTATGGAAGAAAGAATAACATATGGACACACGTCAACAAGATCAAAAGCCTTTACAAATCTTTTCTAACAAATAAAGAGAGAGAGATAAACTACTGATTATATATTTGGAGATAGAAAATTCAGAATGGGTTTGCTAAAATCAAAAGAAGGCAGACAGGAAATCTATCGGTGTAAATTCTGTAATAGAATCGACACCATAGAGCACGTGTTTCTTCATTGCAAAGTGATAAGAGATATACTATCGATGGCCGAGAATGTTCTCGGAATACGACGAATCGAAAACGGAAAAATATTATACAACGAAGGCGACAAAGTCGACATGGTGACGACACTAATTTCAGTGTATAAAAATAAGATTCTGAGGAAAAAAAGGAGCTTGGACATTGACAACACACTACTGAAACAAGAAAACAGTTGGAAGGAGAGTACGTTAAGAAAAATTTTGACAAAAACATACAGAAGATTGGAAAATATATACCAGAACCCAACGTACGAAAAGACAATCAGGAAATGGAAAGAAAACATTGAAAAGTTTATGGAAGAGAAAGCCAAATAATAACAACAACAACAATACTTACCTTCCGTACTTACCTCCCGAAGACACTGACGAGTGATCGATCACCTGGGACCGGTCGATGGAAGTTAAAGTTAAAAACGGACGACGTATGTTCCACGGAACAAGAGTCCGAAACAGCCGTTCCGGTCACCGATGAAAAAAAAGACGGAACGAGCCCGCGCCCGGAACCTGACGAACATGCCGGAACATAAGCGGCATGACGAGCCCGAGCTCGCAACAAACGATCCTGACAGCGACAAAGGAAGGCGAAACGAGCCCGGGCCCTGAACGCAAGATCCTATGAACGATGAGACGATCGGAGATGACGACCTATGACGATGTTGATGAACGGATGGAATCGGAATGACGAAAAAAAATTGAAACTTTGCAATT
>ATSW01058242.1:0-11598 GCA_000444245.1 Botryllus schlosseri | reverse complement strand
CTCAAGACCTAAGTGTTCTGGGTGGGGGGGGGCTGACGAAGTGCTGTTTCGTTCCTGCCACCGGGTATACGCCCGAACATGTTTAATTATTATTGAGTGGTCCTACCTTTTCAAACACAACTCACTCGGCTCAAACGGTCAATCTGATTACGTGAGCAGAGAGAGGATAAAAATTGATACCAATAAATATGCAATTCCCGATTATATTGACCGATTCAATCATGAATTATGGAAATTTTTCGCGCGATTTGTCGGGAGCAGCTGCCTAAAACGGACACCCGATTTAGATGATAAATAGCGGTAAACAGCCATCTAGCCTGAGGGGGCTGGGGGGCTTCGAAGTTCGGTTTATCACCCTATGGGGGGCCCAAGAGCAATGTTTGGGGGGACTGACGAAGTGCTGTTACGGCTCTGGGAACTAATTTACGGATAGATGTGCAACAAGTGACTCGATTGAATACGCCGAGATGCGTACTGCTTAGCCGGCAAAAAGCAGCATAATTGGTAGTCCTATAGCTCGCGACCCAAGCGTACGAATAATTTGATATGTCGGTGTTTATCGAAAGCAAGTGTCGCACTGATTGCAAAATTACGAATTGAAATCTCGCCAGGGCATTAAAACTACTCCGAAATAGCCAACAAAGGTTGATTGTTCTGAACAACGGGAGCGCGGCAACACAATGGCCAATGGCGTCCAGCGAATGATCGGAACAATGCCAATTTTCATATTTTGGTGACTATTTTTGGTTCCTTTCATTGCGCTGGTATTCGTGCGGCCCCGACCGTACTCTGAAATTCTAAATTTGGCCCTGCCACCCAAAAAGGTTGGGAACCACTGGTCTACATAGTCTAGAATACAGCCGGTGGTGCTAGAAAGAGACTTTTAGAAAGCTTCGATAGTAATTAATTATGTTCATGACGGCATCCATGTGATTTTATGGCAGTGAGTCTGCTGAGTGGAGGTGAAATTGCCTTGTCCAGAAAAGCGTTTCGGAGTCGAACGAACCAAGCCCCTTGTAGTGGTACCTTGCGCATTGCCCACTACTACCAGCCGTATGCTACTCTGGCTACTACGAATACACTTCGCAGCACGAAAACACGTGGCAACAGCCATACCGGCCATCCGCAAAATCCGGGCCGAAAACGCACTTTATCAGCCCGCCCCAAAAACGTTCATCATGGGCCTCCATAGGGTGATAAGAAAAACTTCTGGGGGGGGCTTCATTCCCATACCACATAGTCCGTTGGATTTTTCACCTCTACTTGTGAGCACATTCATTCTACTCAGTGTAAGCAGAGAGTTTACGTAGCCTAATCGCGTCAGGAGCGAAAAATTTAGATCATTCATTTTCTGTCTTTATCCTCTCAGAATTGTCAGTTTTTCCGGTAAAGCTGAGTGAGGGGTCGTCTTGGAAAGTTTGGGGCACGTAAAAAATTAAACATATTCGGGCGGGCCCGAATAAATAATTACTTCGTTGCACCTTATTATTTCGTGTCGTATACTGTCTGTTATATGATGAATAGATATTGAAATCGTCAAAGCGTACCAAACTGAAAGCCGCACACGATTCCAAATTGGTATTTCTTTACTGGCAAATAATTTTCCCCTGTCGGATGGAATTAGTCCTAAGGGGTACAGATTGCCAGGACAGCGAGATTTGGCGCCAGCACTTTAGTCGCCTATGGACAGTAAGACATACATATATATAAGGAAGTTTTCGATCAACAAAGCGCAGTCCTTTTCGGCCCAGGTATGCTCGCTGCCAAATCTTTTGGCGCGCCTTGCGGAGTCCCATGTAAGCCTGAACTTCAATATATGAGCTGGTGCGTTGTGGCGCGGTATAACCTGCCACCGAATTGCCCATTACTATAAGTCATGCGTATTTACTGGAGAAGGGCATCCAATAAGCAAGACACATAGTGACGATAAATCGCGTAAAGCGTGATAAGAAATTGAAAAATATTGAAATGAGTTTCACAAACACTCCATGATGTACGGTAATTTACGAAAGATACTTTTGCAACCCCTTCAAGCTCCGTCCCTCTCCAATTGGGAGGTTCGGGGTGCCACAGTTACGGTCCTGCGCAAACTGAATGAATCGAAAACGAATGATCGCGCAAATTACACGGCTTAGCGAGTAAGATCGTACTTGTCGCTCGCATGTCGTCAAAAGACACGTCTGGAACTTCAGTTCGAATCGAACATGTTTTCTGTCCTAATGTTACCTCACGAAATTCTGAATCAGTTTAAAATTTGATGTTTTATTTATTTCACCAATGGACAAGTTTTCCACATAGTGCATCTTTAAATTAAGGTATAAAATTATGATATACCTGGTGGACCGGCGATTAAGAACAACTGTTCTAGAATATGAGAGCAAATAGTTGAAATCCGATGATTTAGTGTCAAACCCCCCCCCGCTCATTCTGATAAAACAAGAATGATATTTATTGTATGTCGCATTAGTCCCGAGTAACCCTACCATTCACGTGCCGATAGATGATATCGGTAGAACGTCAACCCTCTAACGACACCATTCAACGTAACATAGCAAGTGTAGTAAAACATTAGCGATGTTCGATATAGATCTGAAAGTGACATGGTTCAATTTTGTGCAGTCGCAAATTCATAGCTCAGGAATTCCATTCCGTTGAGGTCTGGTATTATCGGAAATCTCTATTTCTTCTATTTTACGAAAATATTTGTCTTATTACAGAAATGCGACAAGATCACAGATTGCCTATCCGGTAGGGACGAATGCCAACCGGAGTGCTTAAATAGTACTTTTTCAGACGGAAAGGAAATGATAGCAAACACAGCGATGATCGCTCTCGTGTGGATCATAAGTAAGAAAATCCTCGATAGATACACATTGTGAATGGAAGAGCTAGGAAAGTGAAAGCTCGTAATCAAGTTACATTTTCAACTTTTATATCTTTCTTCACTATTGTCTGCAGTCTATTATTGTAATGCAGGTTTATTCGCAATCATCGGATGCTCAGCTGTGATCGGGATGACGATTTGGAGTTTATTAAGGACGCGATCGACGTCTGGTCCGAATAGTGTATCGGATCACACGAGACTCGTCAGACGGCAAATCTTGAGCTTGTCGTTATCTGATTTTCTCGTTGGGGTACAAGCAATACTCGTTAGTTGTGTTTCGTTCTCAAAATATGACCATTTGTTACAGATCTACACATTGTCGATCTGCATAGAAGCTCAGATGCTGGATAAGTGCTACGCTGTGCAAAGCCGAATATGGAGGGGCAGCTATTCGTGCTCAGCACTCGGGTTCCTTTTGGTAACTGGATCAGAACAATCTGTCTTTACCATGGTCTTGATTGCAATTCAGAGGGTTCGCGCTGTGGTACGGTAAGATACTCAGCAGTAGTAGCCTATTATCGGCCATATTTGCATTGGTTGCTTGTGTAGCTTACTGCAGCTTACTGTTGGCTTAAAGTGGCACTGCGCTCTAAATATGATCTGGTATAAAATTAAATATCAAATTAGGGAAAGTATCACGCGTTCTCGTTTCTTGACCGTTTGCGAACATTCTGACACTCAATTTTCCTCACTTACCACGATCTCCGCATTAGTCCAATTTATGTGGTAGGTCTAATTATACCTAGAAAAGATGTGGAGCGTCACCCATTCTGTCTCCACTTGATGCAAAATAAATAAATCTAAACGTGATGATTTGTTGCGTCCATTGCGTCTTTACAGACCATTCTCGCAGCCAAATATGAATCGAGAAACTGCCACCTTACTCATGGCATGGTTCGTAGCTTTGGTGATCGGACTGATTCCACTGCTACCCTGGTTTGAAGATTATTTCGTTACAAGAATCGAGTAAGTCCTGTATTTCTGAATCGTGGGAACTTTTACCATCTTTATCAGTACATACGTAACGTTTATGCGTTGTCGTTTAACGACAATGGTAAGTGGTAACTATTATGTTCCATATTCGATGAATACGTTAACGGTACCTATAAATAGCATGTAGTAGGGCCTACATACTGATAGTACGCATTAGTAACAGCTATGTTTGCTACTCAATGATATTCTTGAAACTGGACGATCCCGATTCAAAATTCCCTTCGTGTCACATAGTTATCATGCAGTTCTGTAACACAACTTTCCACAAAAACGCCGAGACGACAAAACACTGCAAGATACACATTTAAAACAGTTTTTACGATCATGACATGATCAGACCTCCTATACTCTGAAGTAATCTTCAAAGACCTACCTCTTCATGCTGTCACAGAATTTCAAATCAGCCGACATAAAATCAACACCCAAATGTGCTTGAGAACCTTAAGTGATGTAATCGTAGCGAAAAGATATTTCAACAATATCAAAGGTACATTGTGACGTAACCAACTGAAGAGATCCAAGTCGGGGCATGAGCGTCCTTTACATCTAAACAACCATCATGCAGTCTGAAACGAATAATCAAAATTATAAACAAAATTGCTTTTTGAATTCTCTGGCATTCAAGTATTGCTGACGGTATCGCCTGATCAGTGCAAGCCGAGAGGCTTCGGGAATAAATTTGAATATATCATATAAATGCATCTTTCAACAAGTAAAATCGTGTCGCATGTTTTTTCAGGTTCAACGAGAATCGGATCTTCAAAGCAATTGATAACAATGAAACTGAATACATGGTTACTATTCTCGGGTTAATGCACCAGCATTGGCATAAGTCTGACACAACTCAAATAGCGTATGTATCTTGCAATAATTCCTTGTTTGCATGCAATAACAGCGTCGCTGCAACACCTTTCAGCGGAACGACTAACTGGGGAAAATTGGCAAATCTGGTCAAAAAAGTAAACCCGAACATATCGATCAGTTACAAGTTTGGATACTACTCAAGTCACGCCGTCTGCCTTCCAGCTTTCTTTCCCGACCCGCAAGTCGATAAGGCGTGGGGATACACAGTCTTCCTTCTGCTTATAAACTTCATCGCCTTCCTCTTCATGCTTTTCTCTTATATTATCTTGTACAAGTAAGTATGCATACTCAGCAGAGGTGGTCAGTAACGAAGTACTTCTACTTTTTGGAAGTACTCAAGTAGTTTCCCTCTACTTCTGGTACTTACTCAAGTAGATCTGATTCTCTCTACTTCGTAATATTTTGTGATCTACTTACTTACTTTTCGCTATTTCCAGTTTGTTAAGTAGAAGTAGTTTAATCCCCCAATACGAAAGATAGCCTGAGGAATTTCGGGGCTATTTTCACGGAGTACCAACATTTAATATCCATAAAAGTCAATAGAGCCCAGAAATTTTGTAGCGCTTCGCGCACAGTAGTTATGGAGTGACTAACATGTTTTCACGAAAGTATCAGTGAATATAATTTAGGTACCGGATTGCTTGGTTCCGCTCACACCGCATTGTCGCCATATAAAATATTTCATCACAGTAAGTATGGCCCACCATACGTTTTAAACTACCGTTTCGCAATCTAGCAATTACCTATCATTTCGTAATCTAGCAGCCCATGACGTGTCCTGCTGCTCCGGAAATCCTGCTTTTTTAACGTTACCCCTGTTTTGGCAGATCACCGTTGAAGCTTTATGGACAGAAGACACGAAATATATTTTCCGCTTATTAGAAGTGGTATTTGTATTTTAATATCAATTCCGAGTATCATACTTTGAGCTCTAATTACTTTCAGTAGTTTTGTCTACAGAACATAGGCTACATGTTGAAGCACAAAAACAAGTGTAGTAATGCCGCTCTTTTCCGAAAATAAAACTACACTAGATATACCTTTTACGATCCACAATATTTGTTCTTAACGTATGCTAATCGCGCAAAATGTTGAAACCCAATCCGATACAACTTCTCCGTATTGCTCTTCGCCTAAACTCGGGGCATTAAATATGGGGTCGGGCGCCATGCCATGCTATTCCATAAAACGGGGTCTTCTAGTAAACAAAGGGTTAGTACCGCAGTTTCATATCAGTACTATAATTGGCATCCCATGATGCTCGAAAATGCTTATTCTGTCAAAAATCGATACCTCCTGGGATGCATCAATACGAATCAAGCTTTCTGCACCTTCCGCATTGCTCAATTTGCAGCTTTTAACAGTCCATGCAAACGAATTAGGACTGTTTTCAAAACTAAATACTTACTTGAGTAGATTTAAAGTCAAATAATTCTACTTCTACTTCAAGCAGTTTTAGGCGGCTTATGGAAGAATTACTTCTACTCGTACTTGAGTAGATTCTTTCGTCGCTACTTCTACTTCTACTTGAGTAGCCTTCTTAACTAATTTGACCACCTCCGATACTCAGAGGTGGTAATAATTGTCATTGTTGGTACTCGAATATATATATGTAGAAATATAGCACTGGTAATTTCTACTCAGTAACAAGTGGAACTAACGATTTCCAAGAAATGTAAAAATTAGTCCGTGTGTATTTAGAAAATGAACATCAGAAGAAGTACTCTGAGAAGTTGCTTCAAAAGCGGACATTGTCACAATGTAGCAAACTTTTAGTATTTTCCATCGAAAATGCATCGTCCATAGTCGCGACTAACGCAAAATGACTATTTAATGGCATCGCGAATTCATCCGACCGAGGTCGACTCCAGAATTTCTACCTAAGTGGTGGAGGTTAATTTAGGCAGTGCTACCAATCGGCAGCTGCGGAATAGAAATCAAAAAATCGGCCTGATGCGAATGTCCATAGTAGTCAACAAACATCATGAATACCACAAACAACAGGAAAGAAGTTGATGTTGGTTGTTTCAACAGGAAGAGTTCCTTTATACCACCGTTGTGGTATAAGCAGCAGCACGCTATTTGTACGCTATTACAAGTAGAAATAGCGCGTTCCAAGATGTAACAAAACTACTCCAAATGGAAGTAGAAAATGAAGGCTGTGGAATTTATTCATTTAAGTAGATTCGAAAAGGCGATTTGCTAGATTATCAGTAAATATGAGTGACGACTTACGAAATTCCAAGATGAATTTTTGCGTGCAACGCTAAATGACTAAACGCTAATAACCTTACAAATAGCAGAGATGTCGAATATATCCTCACTTATCGTGACACAGGAGTTATTTTACCCGCAGGGGCGGGCAACTTCTCCAGTCGGCGGGCCGTATATAGGAAAATTAAATACTTGGCGGGCCGGATTGCTGAATCGATACATTATTCGCCCATTTATCGACATGTACAAGGAATAAATCGTATTTAATGAATGTACTTTAACGACAACAATGTAACTTCAATGCCATTTCTCGCCAATAATGACGAAGACAATGTGGATTTGAGAACAGCATTGTCATACAGGCAGCACCACGTCTGCTTCTCTCAGATCAATCAACACACGGTGTAATCCTAAATTAAGATTTCAAGGCGTTCGATGAGCCCGGTACCCCAAAATGTACCAATATATCAATTCATTAGGGTTCAGTAGGTGACGAGATAGCGCGGTTGTTCAACTGTGTGGCCTATTTTATCTCGATATTGAATTCATGCGGCCCGCGGCCTCTACAAAATTTGAAAGTGGCCCGTTTCGAGTTGACGACCCCTGGCATAAGCGGTGTCTTATAAAAGCCGAGAAGTGTGCCGTCGACGGCTACGGAATCAAATAGAAGAAATATCGGCGTAATGTAAATGCCATTGTAGTCGACAAAGACCATGATTACCACAAATGACATGAGGGTTGAGTACATCGTAAAATGCCGCTAATGCACGTCTTCTCGCTTCGACGAACTTACGCGCAAACAGCACCCTCGCTGGCTGCGCATACATGTGTATAATAACATACAATCATTAACCTTGACCTATATGTGGGGAATCTCGGAAGCCTGGGGCCGCGGGCCACATTATCATGTAATACGGAAAACTGTCTGCGGGCCGGACAAAATCCCTTCGCGAACCGTATGCTGTCCGCCCCTGCGCACGAGGATACACAGTTCATTAAATTCGAAGTGAAAAGAGTAAGTAGTTTGACACAGAAAGTCGTGCAAAAATAAGGTAAACTTATTTAAGTTCGAAGAAAAAAGCAGAAGTACGTCGTTACTGACTACCTCTACTATCGCCCCACATTGCCGACCCAAAATTACTCATTTTTTATAATCAGAGCCATGTTATTTCCCACTTTCCGACGGAGAAGGCTGTAGTTTGTTGGAGAATTACGACACATCAAATATTCTGATGTTAACCGAACAGTTGGCATATGTTAGGTATACGCCTATTGGCTACAAGCTGTATGCCGACTTCGGCCCCCATCACGAAAATATTCTGCGGTTTCACCACAATACGATTTTCAGCCACGCTGTCAATTTGCCAGTAGTAGTTGTGGAACCACAGAGCGCACTACAGGAAAAGCGAGCACGCCAGAACGAAGGTATGCAGCGGAAACTGACAAGAATTGTGTTTCTGTGCTGGATGCCGATCTGTCTTATGGGAATAATCAAAGTAGCGGGTGAGATTTTGTTCTAGGCAGAAGTGGTGACGTAAAGTAACTTTTTTCGGAGTAATCGATAAGGGTTTTCACTTTGACTGCCTACTCAGTTGTCATGTTTGTTTACTACTTCCACTTATACGTAACGGATTTCACGCAAAACTACTTACTTTGTAGACTTTTGTAATGTGGAAATTGGTTTATAGATATGCTTCCATAACGTGCAACGACTTTGAATCATGCCTAGTACTTTGAATGTTTAACTTTTCCTTGCTTATGACTTGACTTGACTAGAGTCCACGTTCGAAATCTTCGAGTCCAAATGGGCCATGACAGGTGACTTTTGACTCGAATGTAGTGACTTGATCCCAAGACTTACTTTAATCACCTGTGATGACAATCATCATCCCGTGTACTTTCAACGTATACTCGAAGTGGTTTAGTATAATTTGCATAATGTCACCACTACACCATTAGAAGTGTATAGTTGGGCCTACTTCCACATGAGTCGCAAAAGCGACAATGGCAAACTGTGATCACTTATGTTTTTCAGGAACACCGATCAGCAACGATGCGTACATACCATCCGCTCTCATCATCGTCCCGATAAACAGCGCTCTGAATCCGTTTCTTTACTCTGACCTTCCTGATATCATTTGGAGAAAGATGCGGAATGCCATCGCCAACTCGTCTTGCACAACTAAAACGAGCGAAGAGGCGGTAGAGCATGAGAGATTGCCCATGCAAAACATCGAGGCGAAACAAAATTAAGACTAGCACCTTGGCAGGTTTTTGACTTTGAACATAATGTATGGACAATAGGGTTGTCCAAAATTTGGAAAATCTTACAAATCCTTCGTTGTAATGTCTTATTCTATAGATTATTGATAAAAAACGACACTGAGAATGAAAGAAGCTCACAGGAAGGCCGTTAAGATTTCGTGCAAAACGTTTGGAACAATGATATATATACAATGATTGGAAACTCAAGTGAGCTCTGCGTTTGAGCGCGTCGCGAGTCATGCTTCACTACAGGAATGAAATCGATGTAAACAACGGTTCGCCAGCAATCTTTCTTCAGGAACTGGCGTTAACGTAGTGAAAAGTTTTTTATCGAGACCTCTTTTGCACGTGAATTGTGTGCATACTGTACAGGTTTTGGCCAATACCAGTAGCATGGCTTAATATTCAGACGAAACTGATGTACCAGTGTGCCTACGTGATGAACATTGTGATCGGAGGTGGTCTCGCAGTATCAAATAAAGGTGGATACTTCATAGTACGAGCTAGAGTTGGGATCAGGTCACTATCTTCAAGTCATTACAAATTTTTAATCAAGTCACGAAGTCATTTCTAATTTTTTCAAGTCAATTCAGGCAGGTTCTAAAACTGACTCTGGAGTCAGGCCTTCTGAAGTTGTGAAAGTTGGCAAATCCTACTTGAGGATATCGCAAAAAGCATCACGTTTTTGAAGTAATAATAGTCATTATTCCTTTGTTACGGACATTCATCTTGTGATCCGAATGCTCATATATACAAATGAGTAAAAATAAAAATATTTTTGTTTGATACATATCAGGAGTAATCGTCAGCAGCTTTTAGATACAGTATACAATTGACTAACAGATGTATACAAAGTAAAGTCAAACTCATTTCTTCATACTACTCGTGTACTTTTCAGACCGTTCATTTTCTGCTTCAACAAGTAAATTTCAATATCCAATTGACTAAGAAACGTCTGCAAAACCTGGTCTTAACCTACTTTTTCAAACTACGGTACTTCATGAGTACAATTTACCATGATATGATGGTATATCTTATAAGTGTATGTGTGCGCAAGAGCGACGCACAATAGGTAGAAAGTTCCTGCCATTGTCCATGTCAGGTTTGATGGACTTGTACACAGCCAATGATCTATAAATGATTGTTCACAGCATATACTTTGTATAGTCATTAAATTGTAATGTTGTCCATGTCCAGTCCAGTTTGTCTGTCAACTCTTACAATCATAGCTGACTTGCGAGATGGTGACTTCGAAGAATGGGACGGAATAGAGGCTATCCAACAATCCCCTTCACTCAACAAATCTCCGAACTTACACATCACCATCTATTCCCTCAACGGTCCAGGTGATCATGGAAGAAGTTGATCGAATCCGAGAATCATAACAATGTGTCATCGCATGGGTATTACAGAAGCAGGATTTTGAACAGCTTAAATACCTCACCTCTTCATGGACTCCTAAATGCTCTGATACTAGTCGTGTCTAAATTTCAATGAGGATACCAACACCATAATATCATTGAGAAGTTTATACGGGGTATGGGTATTTCATTTACTATAACACTTGAAAACTGCATAAACAACTTTTGTTATCATGTCAGACTTGTTGTCATCTAAATTCAGAATAACAAGAACCAAAATCCTAGTTAACGGAAAGCATTTAAGTCAAGTGAGTATGTAGCAAAAAGGGATTTTGATATTTATGCAAATTACAATATCAGATATACCTATGTTTAAGCCATTCGATAAATGTACTGTCTGCATCTATTTTTGTTGTAATTTATGAAACTGTGCACTGTGCAGTGCTATTACGAACAATCGAATAACTGTGCCTAGTAGTTGATAACACCAATGTTTCTTGTCACGTAACAAAAATATATATTCTCAAATGTTATTTTTTCGAGCTTTCTTATCCTCTCTTAATGACAATAACAGGACAGCAGTTAGATGGTAGAGCAGCGATCTCACATGACGTTGAACATCGGAGGGCATTCAAGCATCAAGTACCATGGCATTTGAACACTAGTATGTTTCAAGCCTCTTTAGAAATCAATTATTCTTTGAAAATTACCATATCGCAGGTGTGGCCAGATTTCCTGATCAGAATAAAAATGATTCCAATAACGGATCAAGACTCAATCTCTTGGTGATAATGAGGTAGTCTGCTCGATGGATTGGCAAAAATGTCCGTATCAAATTTATCATTGATGTTGTTTTCTTGTCTCTTTGATAAGCTTTCCTGCTCACGAATTTCGTTGCTGTTTCTGGGGCATAAGAATATCTCCAGTTTTGCAGTAGCGGCATATCTTTTTCCAGCTAGTACAAGTGAAGAAATATTATCTGGAATGCAATATGGCTTAAATGGCAGTTGTAGCTGA
>ATSW01058225.1:0-10761 GCA_000444245.1 Botryllus schlosseri | reverse complement strand
GCTTCATTCTGACAATGTTGTCTATATCACAATTTTTCAGCTTGCGCTTCATGATATAAGAACAATGCAATGTCCAAGCAGTCTTGCTTCAGCTAGGATATTGAGGTACGTTGACCATAAAACCATGTCACTATTTGTTTCATTTGACCATTTATGATTCACAATGAGCAGACGATGGTCCGTTTACAACGGTAGGCCTATAAAGTAGGCTACAAGCTCTAAAATATCAAATGATAAGTTCACCGACAGCGCAAAATCTACGATACAAACGAAATGCAGAGATCAAAAAATGTTTGACTTTGTAAACAATTTTGACAAATTTTGACCTAATTTTGACTTTTTTTGACATGTCAAAAAAAAATTGCCCTAGTTATGACTGTTGATAAGAGAATTAAGACATGAAATTCAGTGTGTATATATAGAGAAAAACGTGTGAATTGGAGGTAAATCGCGCGAAGTGCGAAAAAATTTTCAGTTGACCGCTTCTTCGCGCCCCCCAGGTTGAGAACCACTGGTCTAATGTATTTGGCAGGCAACTTGCCATGGACCGACGGTTGAGAACCACTGGCCTAGCGCCCTAAAAGAGCTATCTCTGTCATATTTTTATGGCGGGATAATGAGCCGTTCTTTAATACTCAACTCAACAGCTTTATACTTTATTCAGGTGCCAGTGCTGGATTTTGCCCAGCTTTAGTTGTGTATGACCTCTCCCCTTCCTGTCACTAAATTCAGGATTAAAATGAGTAGGACTGATTGTTTTATGGTACACTATTCGCATTCAGCGGAGGGTCGACCTTATTGAACATGGAACGCGAATTCGTTCAGCTCGGCTGCTATCTGCCGCTAGACACGAAGCAGGAGTTTGCGCGCAAGGAATGCAACCAGCAGTTCAATCGTAACACTGAAGTTCTGCCATGTGAGTTTCGGCCGATTGATTCTTTGCCGCGCAGGAGCAAGTTCCCTGCTGAAATGTACGAAGCGATGACATCACATTGATTAATTTATTCAATGGTTTGACTCATCAGTAGAACGTTAGTGATACGATGAATCCAGGGTTGTAATGACATAACTCTAGTCCAGTGGCTCTCAACCGGGGGTCCGCGAAGCATTTTCAGGAGGTCCGCGAGACCTCCTAATTTGTAAAATGATTGATAGCGAGATTTGTAATTTTTTTCAATCAGGTAAATCACGAGACAGATTTTCTTCATAACTTTTAGGCTAAAAAAAAGACTCACATTACAAAAATGGCCGTCGGAAATCAAATACCCTTCTGTGCATACTCATTTTAATTGCTATTCGAAGCTGTCTTGGCGGGGTTTGTGAACAAATAAAAAGTTATAGTATTGTGAATCAGGGTGACTTTGAAATGTCTACAAGCTGTCGGTCTCAGCAAATTAGTGAGCAGTGAGCAGTCGCTAGAAATGAAAATCTTTTATCCATATTTTCCTGTAATACACATCACCACTATTCAAGAATAACTTCAAGATGAGCTGTTAGATAATAATGGCTACGCTGTACCTTTCATTGAAAAATCTGTTTCTCAATTAACGTGTCGTCGGAAGCGTTACGAGATAATATTACATTCCCCACCACCTATCTTTATGGAAATGGCTCTTCAGCACTCGTTCATATAAAAATTTGCTCTGAAATAATAAAAAATCGATGCAATTTCTACATTAAATATGATAATATTTATAAGATAAGACAATTTGATGCTGTTTATCACTATCCTACTGTAAAATTATGCACAAGACATATCACTGTTGCACGAAAATTGACCTAAATTTGAACGAAAACTCAAGGGGGTCAGCGGGGGCCCCTGAAGGCCAAAAGTGGTCCGCAAAGACAGAAATGTTGAGAACCACTGCTCTAGTCGTTTTGACTCGACTTGTGCTTGAGCCATTTCGCATGACTCTATCAAGTCATATGACATGCGACATTCTCTATGGCTGATTCAAGTCTCGTGTATCAGTACTAATATTTGAAAAATATGCCTTTTATATATTTGGATAAACACCTCAAGAGTGTGAAAATGAGTTGAGGCGAATGAATTTGAGGCCTTTGACGTCACCCATGAGTTTCGCAGAAGTGAGTTGAACCTCTGAACTCAATACTGAAAAGTGAACACTATGACTTGGACTCAGACTCGAGTCTCAGCACGATGACTCGGACTTGACGGTGAATTTAAAATGGCTCGACTTCATTCGAGTCAAAACTTTGACGGTAAAATTAGCATGCGATATGGAAACTTGTGACTTGGTGAATCAATTTTGAAATGTAGGATTTATTTTTCCCGGGTGATATGGAAACATTAATCAAGCACTAGTAGCAGAGGTGGACAGTAATGAAGTATTTCTGATATTTTAGATGACAGGTACTAAATAGATTTTGCTCACTTGTAGTCACTTCGTCAGTAACGAAGTACTCCTACTTTTTTGAAGTACTCAAGTAGTTTTCCTCTACTTCTGGTACTTACTCAAGTAGATCTTTTTTTCGTTACTTCTACTTTGTAATATTTTGTGAACTACTTACTTACTTTTCGCTATTTTCAGTTTGTCAAGTAGAAGTAGTTTGATACCCCAATAAGAAAGATAGCCTAAGGAATTTCGGGGCTGTTTGCACGTAGTACGAACATTTAATTTTCATAAAAGTCATGTAATACCCAGAAATTTCATTGCGCTTTGCGCACAGTAGATATGGTATGAGAAATATGTTTCAACGAACGTATCGCTGAATATAATTTGGACACCGGGTTGCGTGGTTCCGTTCACATCGCATTGTCGCCTATACCAAATATTTCATCACAGTAAGTATGGCCCCTCATAACGTTTGAAACTATTGTTTCGCAATCTAGCAATAACCTATTATATCTAGCAGCCCATGACGTCTCCTAATCTGGTAAAGTGGAATTTGACCTTTTTTGAACGTTAGACCTGTTTTAGCAGACCACCGTTGAAACTTTCTGGACAAAAGACATGAAATATATTTTCCGCTTTTTAGAAGTAGTATTTGTATTTTTCTTTCAATTACGAGTATTATACGTTGAGTTCTGATCATAGTTTCAGTTCTTTTGTCTGGAAAACATACATGTTGAAGTATAAAACCATCTGCCATATTTTTAATCAACGTATACTAATCGCGCAAACTGTTAAAGCCGTATCCGACAAAACTTCTCCGTATTGCTCCTCGACTGAACTAGGGGCCTTTATAATTTGGGGGATGGCGCCATGCCATGATATTTTCTAAAACGAGGTGTTCGAGTAAACAAAGAATTAGTATCGCATTCCATATCAATACTAATCATCTACATCCCATGATATGGACGACTACTTATTCTGTCAAAAATTGACCCCTCGTATGCATCAATATGAATCAAGCTCTTTACACCTTCTGCATACCTCAATTTGCAGCTTTTGACAGTCCATGCGAACGAATTACGATCTTTTTCAAAACTACTTACTTACTTGAGTAGATTTAAAGTCAGTCAATTCTACTTCTACTTCAAGTAGTTTTGGACTGCTTATGAAAGAAGTACTTCTACTTGTACTTGAGTAGATTTTCCGCCGCTACTTCTACTTCTACTTGAGTAGCTTTCTTGACTACTTTGACCACCTCTGCTTGTAGTACTTACTCAAGTGTTGACGTTTTTAAACTACTTTCATCTCTACTTGGACAAATTTTCAGGCAAGGCTACTTCAATCTTACACTTTGGACTTTGAAAAGTAATTTTGAGACAAATATGCATCGCTTTTATGAAAATTGTAATGAAAACCATTGAAAACAGCCCGTCCTTTATCGCAGTAACTAAATATATATTCGAACATTGCAGCCATTTGTTGTGTCATTAGCCGTGAACAATGCGAACATACATTTTGTAATTTCAAAAGAAGACATTTCCGATAAAGTGCAAAAAGTATGTGAACTCTCAACCAAAATCCACTTACTTAATTACTTTTGAGACCTTTCGTTTTCTACTTCCATTTGGAGTCGTTTTGAGAGGTCTTGGAAATCACTACTTCTACTTTAGTAGCAACACTGACTACTTTGAACACCTCTGACTAGGAGCCAATATGGTACAGCAAAAGTTAACACAAACTTAGTAGTATATATTCGGTTTTGAATAATTGAAAACAACAACACAGAACATGTTGAAATATAGAACATTTCACTAGTGTTGTATTAGGATTACAATGTGAAGCTATTATTGTTTTGTGTAGTTCTGAAGGCCTGCACCCGGAACGGCATTGAAATTTGATCGTAGTAGAAATGTGGCCTAAAGCAGGATTTTCTAAAAAATTATGTGTATTGACCTCATTTCAATGACTGCCAGATGCCAAATTAAACAATATATAATCAAACTGAGAAAGCAATGAAACAATGGATTTGAAAAACGTTCAGTTCAACTCAAAAATTTGCTTATGCAAGGTTTTGTTACTTATGCTTCCTTCAATGACTTGTCCAGTTGCCGCATCTGCTTGGTATGCAAAAGAGGGGGAAATCGTTTTAAGGCACACTGACAACAAGTGCTATCTATCTTACACAAATATCTTTTGGTGGCTAGATATGTTATTTTAGTCATAACTGACACACTCCAAGTGGATAGCTGAATATGAAATTTCCAGTAATGTGCTCCACCTAAATGACATGCTCCGCATAAATGTTATTTATAAATATGAATATGTAAAAAATCTGCATGCGTTTGCTATTGAGTAGTTCACTGTAATGGAAATTTCTGACCCTGTCTAAACAGTCCGACAGCTGTACACGATACTATGATCCCAAGCATGGTTTCGTGATATTTATTCCCTAACATTAGATCCCATGTAATATTCCGTATTTACCGATCAATTTTACAGACGATCACAATGTAGTCTTCGTCCAAATGCAGCCTAACGACAAGCAAACTCCATACTACAATGGAAGCGTTGTAGCGGTCAGTAAATTTACAAGGCACGTCCTTCATGTCAAGTAAGAGGTGTGTGCATTTGCAGTCCTACAATGCTTCAGACCGATACATAGCCGCTCAGAATCCGGACGAGATGAGCTTCGATTTGTTTTGGCGAATGGTTTTGGACAACAATGTTGATGTTATTGTAGCGTTGGGGGAGGTTTGTGAACTTACCTTATTAAAATTTGTACCGTGGAGACATATTCTGTTAAAAGTTCGAAAATTGTGTCTAGCTTCATTCCTCTGCTCTCCATCTTAATTACAGAATTATGTTTTTATCATGCATTAACTTTGTTGTTAGTAAATGTCATTGCTATCTGCTGGAACTCAACATTATATCGGTCAAGCCAGTGGTTCTCAAACTGGGGTTCGCAAGAGAGGTTACGGGAGTATGTAAGCAACTTCATTTTTCTGGCACTGTGATAATTTTTCGCCACAGCGATTTTACCTTTTATGTTCCACATGTTTAAAAAGTTTCAGTAGTTTACAAAATGGAGCGATTGATTGGAGCTATTTGGGTTTATTTGACCTAGTTATGGCTTCCGACCCAAAAAATAGCCTACAGACAAAAGACAATAGCACATTGACCTTGCGTTCCCACTCATTTTAAGGGGTACGCCATACATGAATGTAAACCGAAAGGGTACGCAGCTCGAAAAAGTTTGAGAACCCCTGGCTTAAGCCAACATTTTTTTAAATTGTCAGTTTTGAAATCAAGCAGATGTTTTTTTTCTAAATATCTAATTTTTGCAAAGTTTTTTTTGTGTTCGCATCTGTTGTATTTCCATATTCGGTCACTCAGTACAGTTAGAAATATTCACATCGACCAAGCAAAGATTCTACCACTATGCTTAAATGGTAGTCTTAATATCATTAGTCTTAGAATGTTTGAAGTAATTGATTTTTTCCTACCAAGTTGGGTAAAGTGCTGTCTGAGTGTGAAGCGGAGATGGTCAATCAAGTCATCGTTGGTACTCTAAGTAGAAGTAGAAATGTATTTGTAAGTTTCTACTCAAGCACGAGTAAAAGTAGCAGTGTCCAAGAAAGTATTCTAGGTCTAGTTTTGCCTGAACAACTTAAAATTGCTAAGCAGAAGTAATTTTAAATCCCAACCACTTGATAAGTTCGATCGTTACTGCCCACACCTCTGTTCAAAACATGTAGCTCAGGACCGACCAAGTGGGTATGATCACCAAAACAACATTTTTGCGTAGTTGGCATCAACCTGTGGTTATGTCAGAGGGAGATAGGTCATAGTTATTGTTCACAATTTTTCATTTTCAAGTATAATTGGCATGTTTTTTGTGTAATCACCCAAAGCAGTGTTTCCCTAGTTTTCAGAAATCATAACCACTTACTTGAGTAGTGCAAGGTGGCAGCTGTGCTCAATACTGCTGTCTATGACAGTGATAATAGTGATGCCTTCCTCTTTTATGTCTGGCCGTCCTTGGCGAGCTGACTGTTTTCGGCTCAGCTACAGGCATGTGTTAATGAAGTCTCCACAGCAGTTGCTGTATCGTGGATCATCTTCTACATAAGAGGTCTTTTACACAAGTAGGCCAAGCTTACTTTAGTAGCCTACTATGAAAAAGTGGATGCTCCTTGTTACTGACCACCTCTGGTGTGAAATACTATCTGAGCAACTTGCCAAGTGAATATAACGGCTTTCAATGCCTTGTGGTAGAATGTACCTTCTAGGGCCATGATTGGTAACGAACTTTGTAACCCCAATCAATCAAATGAAATGAGGATGGTAATGTTTTGAATTTGGATTATTCTGTCACATAATTTGTTCAGGAGAAAGGATCTGACATGATTTGTTATTGGCCGGGTGTCTCCAAGTCTCAAAAATATGAAATCGCCACAGTTCGGACGTTGGAAGAGAATGAAGATAATGAACTTGTCGAGAGGACGTTTGAAGTTTCAAATAAATCGAAAAAGGTTAGTCGGCAAGGGATTTGTAACGTATGTGGTACTTGTGTGCTGCTACCGAACGAGTGGAAACTGTTACACCACTAATATTGCCTCAACAGCAATTATAGAACTAGCTAGTTAGCTAACGAATTATGGCTTGGATGGTTTTGTATTGGTGACGGCATTTCTCAATTTTGCGGGCCTGAACGCTATTTTCATGGAGTTATCAACATCGCATGCCTCGTTTTTAACACGTTCTTCCATTTCGTTACTATGTTTCTAGGCCCGGATGAGAGTTTGATTTGATTGACTTCACCAAGTCTTTTCAACTACTTGCTGCCTTTTCATTGTACCGCAATCTTGCGTTGTTTTGATTAGGTGAAAATTACGAATCAACCGATGAACTCATACTAAATCTGGGCTACTCATTGACAGACGGTGGTCCAAATGCGAACCTTTTCACTGTTAAATCCGAACCTCTTGTCAATTCACTTACTAGCTGTGACTAACAGAACAATTAATACATTTGGCTTATTGCTTTTGCTAATACAGCTTTAACGGATTTTGTATATAGGTATACGGCGTATACCATATTACATTTTTACCAATGGAAATTAATTCCTGAAAGTTAGACCTATGCAGATTTCTAACTGGACCTTTGTTGGGTAGTCTTGGTTTTGATCAACATCCCTTAACTCCATGCCACCCCTCAGAAATTCCCAATAGATATCGCTTGCCTTCTGGGAAACCCTGTGCCAATGCCCTATTGTATCGAAAGACTCTGGGAGTATTCTCCAATCCCTGCTTAGCAGCGCAAGACGACATAATATACCAACGCCGGCAAGAGTTTCTTTGGTCCTGAATAAACACAATATATTCGTAATTCGCCACAGATCAACGTGCTGCAAATCAGCTATGGGGGATGGCCAGAGCACAACGCGCCTTCGGGATCTCGCGATGTCCTTGAGATCATCTCCAGAATTGAGAAGCGCTATCAAGCTCGGCCGGACCAAGAGACTCGGACCGCTGTGGTTCATTGCGGGTACAATTAGATTTAGATATCTAGTTGGCTTCCCCTTCCAGTTAGCAATATTGAAATTTGTGGATTATTTAACATTTTTATTGGCAATTGAAGATTTCTCGGATAATCTTGTGTACAAAACCTTTCATCTCTCTACAATAGTAGTCAGCAAGCCGTGGCCCATTCTGTTATAGCTCCAAAAATGTCAATCAACAATATGAAATTCACCCCAAAAAGGGTAAGTAGGCCAGCACCCTTTCATTTCTCGGACAGCACGGTTCGTACTATTGTTCCTGAAAAACACTATGAAATTCGATGTTCAGATTTTCAAAATTGCGATACGGTAAAATTAATACTATAGCTACACAGTTTTTTTCCAAATTGGATTAGGATCAGCACTATCGCTACACAATTTTTTCCAAATTAGATAAGAATTAAAATTACTTAATTTGCAAAAAGTTGGAATTGGAATTAAATTTCAAATTGAAATATAACAAAAATCAAGCTTAGTTCATATCAAACCAGAGTTCATTCTAATCAGTATGAGAGTGACAAATGTCTGCACATCAAGCTTGGCTCGTTTCATAGTATGCAATTCTACTGTGGCTTTTTTTGGGAAAACCAGATATCTGATTAGAATTGAAATTAGGGCATAGAAATATTTCATGAATTATATCATAAATAAATTAGATTAGTTTGCTCTGATCAGTCTAATTAGTCTGCATTGATATCCAGATATAGTTTTACAGACATAGTGCCAAGGGCTAGCACGATATGGAAATTTTGTATTGGCTAATTAATTTCATACTGTCGACGGCGCAGGTGCTAAAAAACACCTATTTCTCCATGCCTACCCAATGTGTTGTACACAGCCGAAATGGTGACGATGTGACAATGAATAATACCATCGTTGCGCATCTTATTCACTGGGGCACCATTCACTTTAACGACTCCTGAAGTTGATAATTTCACGACACTCATTCAGTGATGGATCGGGACGTAGTGGGACCTTTTGCGCAATCTCGAACCTCGTAGAGAGACTCAAAAACGAAAACAGGGTGGATGTCTTCAGAGCAGTGAAGGATTTGAGAGACCTGCGACCCGGAATGGTTGAGACCAAGGTCAGAATTGTGAATTAGCTTCGAAGCTGTGGTCTTTGACAGATTTTCCGCTTTCAGGAGCAGTATGAATTTTGCTACCACGCAGTTTCGGAATACTTGCAGCTGTTCGACCTGTACGGGAATTTTCAATGATTGTCTTTTTTCACTCGATTACTGAACGGCAAATTGTCACCCGTGCGTCACTGACGTCTGTGCATGTAGCAAATATTGCAATATTAAAACCGCAGCTTTGAGTTGGACTGATTTCTATGCATACCTACGTATTTTCGTATTTTAAAAACCTTGTAATCATTGCCATCACAGCAAATCTTTACTGTGGCTTTGTATAAAATAAATTGGAATGGATATAGTGCAGGGGTTCTTAATCTGGTCCATAGGAGACCGAATATTTCGTAAGGTTGGAGAATGAAGCTCCGATTTGATTCCTGAGCAATTGCGATCGCGTTGTTATCTCATTCCGGATTCAAGGAACATTATTTCTCTCAGGGGGCTTCGCGACTCCACTCAAATGCGTTCACGCCCCCAGTTTGAGAACCACTGGCTTATAAAGTATCCATTGGCAAGTGTAAGAAGTGCAGCTAATTTCTGCTCGATTAGTCTACAAGTAATTTAAGAAGAGCTCACAGTCGCAGGTAATGGCTAATCGTAGTTTAAATGGCGGTATTACATTGTCTTCGTACTGCACATGACCCGTTCCACCCACCCATCCCCGTTTGTTATGAAAATTTCAACTAAACAATATATTCTAATATTGACAAAATCTCAAGTGTGAAAAATCAAGTATTTCAGGTACGAAATATATGACATTGGAATTGAACGTGGCCTGAAAACTGTACAGTGTACGGCGCCTCATTAAGCCGAAGTATAGACTACTCTAGGTCCATATCTGCACTTGCTGTTGGATTTTCGATGTATTTTTCGAGTCGACGTTTGGATTAGATCGATCCAGAATAAAACGGAGGGGCAGATTAGTTTCGTGATCAGTATCGATGACGTGCGGTGAGGTTCATTGTTGATAAGGCACTGACCCCTTTAGAATCAGATTAGAAATATATGAATGCAGGCTACGTAAAATGCAGGGTTGTAGTAAATCGAGTCGCGATTTTTCGATGACTCGAGTCATTATTTAAAAATACGGAAATGACTCGACTCGAGTCGATCTGTGCATTGACTCGACTTGTACTCGAGTCATTGCGTATGACTCGAGCAGACTTGAACAACTAGACAATTCTAGTTGTCTAATTTCACTAAATTAAAGCGAAATCCCAGTAATCTAACTCTAATCTAATTTGTGAAATGTTTCTATGCTCTAATTCTAATCTAATTTGTGAAGTGTTCATGTGCTAGGGTTACCATACGTCCTCTTTTAAGAGGATTTGTCCTCTTTTTTGAAAGTGTCCTCGGAGGGCGCCCTTTTTTCCTCTTTTTTGAGATTTTGTCCTCTTTTTTGAAAATTTAGGTCACTTTTAGAGCGAAATGCGAGTGATATGCCGTAAATTAGCACAGAAGTGAAGGTCCGGCGGGTATTTCGGAGTGGAAAACGGTGCTTTAGGCTCTATGCGAAAGTTGACCTTTTTTTTTAGTCAACCGATCACTAAGTGGGAAAAATTCACCGATTTTTGAGAATTCTCCTCCGGTTTTGCAGGGGCCGCGTGTTGATGGCCCCTGGTATAGTGCAAAACGAGCAAAGCTTGGAATACAGACATCAATCATTCTCATGGTTGCGAGACTCCACTGTGATTTGATATGAACTGAAC
>ATSW01058224.1:0-12824 GCA_000444245.1 Botryllus schlosseri | reverse complement strand
AGCTTACCCTTGAGCGTGTTATAAAATTATAATTTTCAGCCGATCTATTCAAACGCCCCTTCTGTTTCAGGTTGTACGGCAAAATAGATTCCTACTTTGGAATGGCTGTAGCGAGCGCCGGAGACTTGAACATGGACGGCGTTAACGATATCGTTATTGGTGCGCCGGGCGATAACGACCGGACTGGTGCGGTCTATATTTATCACGGCGATAACAGTGCTGAGAGTGTTGGGTTACATTCAAAACCTACTCAGGTAAGAGTGTGTTTGCTGCCTCGCTGGGTGGCGGACTTCATTTTTTGAAACTACTTACCACTGGACTAAAATTCACTTGTGCGCGTTAATCACAGTATAGTTTCTGTAATTTCGATTTTTCATTTTCAATCATCTCTGCCTGTGCTCTGCAACCCTTGCCAATACCTCATCTACCGCAATTCTGTATTCTGACTTCTTCATGTATTGCATAGGAATAACAATTTGACTGTATTACTGAAATTTAAAAAAATTTACTCCAATCTGGCCATTTTCGTTTATTAACGGGTTGCTCATCGGATTGTGTGTGTATTTACCAGTTTTACTGTGAATAAAGAATATAATAATAGGACCAAACGAGATTTCAAGACTTTTGCGACAGGAAGAAAGTGTCGAAACGATGATTGTCATGTTGGTACGCAGAATGCAGCAAATAAATTTGGTAGGCCTACTCGAATTTGTCAACTTTCAATAATCGATTCGGAATCCAGCGCTCAAATAGTTATTCCCACAGCTCCAGTTGCAATACATTGTCGCCTTCTAAAATTGTAGGTGATAGAAGCCAGCATGTTGCGCCCTCTCGGAAGTAATTTCCGCGGGCTCGGCTATTCGATCAGCGGCGGACTGGACTTGGACATGAACGGTTATCCGGATTTGGCCGTCGGAAGCCTGTCGGACTCGGCCGTAATATTCTTCTCGCGACCAGTCGTGAATATCTACGGCACCATCGCCGGCCCTACTAAGAAGATCGAGCTCACGGAAAGTCCGTCGGAACAAGTGTGAGTAGATGTTTTCTGGCATTCATGGTTCACGGCTACATAGTGATCTGGTGTACGAAAGGACATGAATTACCGCGCCCCAGCAGCAAGAATAGCGTGCTTTGCCCAGGCGTGTTAGACGGTGTGCTAGATTTGTGTAAGAAAAGACTTGCAGCTTGTGTAACACACCCTACATTCTGTATTGTTGGATGAAATAGCTTTATTGACCGATTATTCTCGAGATATCAATGGTTTATTATATATTGCGCTCAGTTGTTGGTCGAAATAAGTTAAAGTGTCCAGAGTACAATCAATTATGCAGTGGTACGGTGTTGGAAGTGTTATGATCCTAACGCAAATTTGGTCCGAGCATGTTCGGTGTTTTCAAATTTCTAAAGAATTGATACACTGTCCTGTAGGTCCTAGTCTATAACCTATTAGCATCTTAACTCATTACACAATGACAATTGGCGACCATCAGAGATGAGCAGATTTGGAATTTCCATGTCCTAATCCAATCCAAATCCTAACCTTCAAATCCATATCCAAATCCTAATCCCTAACTTTTTCCTATTCAAGTCCATGTGCAATCCTAATCCGATGTCTAACTGGAAATTCAGAAAAAAAATGCTAATTTATGCAAGGGAGGAATTGGAAAATTTTCTTTCACAACCAACGATTCCCTTGATTCAAGATAACTTAGTAACCATAAGTACATTAACGACTGATCTGAATAAATTTTGTCGCCATTCACCACACGAAATATCGATCTCCCAGAAAATAGGTAAATCCAATCCAAATCCCAATCCGTTTGTGTGATTATCTCTTACTACTATCTCTCTCTCTCCAATAGTTTCCCTAAACGCATGAGCGTCTTCTTGTTGTTGTGAGTTGTTGGAGCAATAGGGATTAGGCTAGTCGATGCAACTATTCTTTTGCGTCTCAGTTTGATCATTTATCACGGTATTTAACCTGTGAATAAATGCAAAGTTGCACACCGTTCTAATCCCAATCCAATCCAAATCCGACAAAATTTCACAATCCTGTTTTTTCAAATCCTAATCCTAATCCATGCTCATCTCTGGCGACCATAACTACCGTACAGTACTTGCTACTTGTGGTGTAATAAGGAGTAACGGCAATAACTGAGAATGTACTGTTCCTTGTTTACAAATAAATATTCAGTAGTCCTCGTAGAGGCAATGTAAGTTTACAACCAAATCAATCTAACATGTGATATTATCAATTATGATAACTTCTGATTTTCTCGAATGCCTCTTGTTTAAAATCAGTCTACGTAGATCTCACACTGCTACATTCCGGATTCGACGTTTGTAAGACTTTTACGTGTGTCAATTTTCAAGTCGCGTCTGACTCAACAATTTGACAAATAAATAATTAAAGAACACTTTTGTGTAGCCTGAGTGATTCGATTCTCTATCGAGTGTTACGGTTCAATTCGAGTCCAGTACTGCAGTATCACCCGTTATGACGTCATAAGAGTATGAATGATGTGGAAATGACTTGAAAATATGTACCTTCTACGCGACCCAGAGAAAATGGTGCCAGTTCTACATTACATTAAATGTAATTTGGTATTCTTTTGGTCATGAATATTTCATTGCACTCTGTGGCAATGATATGAGTTGATCTCCAGTTCGCGGAAATGTAGCTCTGCACCACTAGTTCTGTAAGCTGCGATACGATTGATGTTTCAAGATTTCTTCGGGGGGAGGGAAGTGGCATCGAAACCATAATTTTCGTTGATAAATCACCCCTTAGTGGACATTATTTCATGTTCATCTCTCATAACTCACCTAGAAATCTAGAATCATTACAATTTATACTCGATTCGAAGTTAAGTACTGGAATCATTGTGGCCATACCTTATTGTCGCTCGTTTTTTTTTTACTTGCAGGCTCAACATCACGGCGTGCCTGAACTACACTGCGTTGCCGCTGAGTTTTAACGAACGTGTGGCGGTGGTCGGTTATGTCGTGTTGGACACGGGGCGCGTCGAACAGGGCCTGTTGTCGAGACTGTCGTTCGTGGGCTCGCCCAGCAAAGAGACGGTGGCGAACAAGAGCTTCACGATGACTCTGTATCCTCAGTCGACCGGAAGGATTAAGTGTCGGACCTGGAAGACTTACATGAAAGTGCGAACTTGTGTGTAATTTAGAGACTTTCGAGCGTGTGATGCAACTAAAAACGACAACCGAGCATGCAGCACTCGATCATGCAAAATTAATCCTTACCCTAACATATGGGTTCTTGAACTTCTTTTATCGTAGAACCCGAAACTTTTTTCATTGGTTGCTATGATTACTAGTCTCCAAGAGCCTTAGAGCCAAGATTATGTAGCTGTCTACACATAATTAAATTGCTTACATACTTAAATTCACAAAGAGTTTATTTATCAGCGTTAACTATAGATTTGATGCCGTTTTCCACTGTGGAAGGCTGTATGCACGTTAGTGGAGATGACATATTTGTGAAGTCATGATCAACCCAAAGCACTGTCGCAAAGTGTAATGAAATAGCTATGGTAGAAATAATACCAAATAATCTTTCATATGCGGTTGTGTAAAAGGTACATCAGGGGTGGCCAACCTTTTCAGCCAAAGGGCCACATTTGATTGACGAACTATTGCGCGGGCTACTAGCCGCACGAAGCGGGAAATTTTTTTGAAGTTTAAAGGTGAATAATATTGTCACCTGACTATATTGCAAGCCTGCTGTATATCGCTGGGCTCAGTTTGCGAGGACTGGGCTATTCGGCACCTGGACATATCTATATCGAAAGTTTCGACCAACAATCGTCAATCATTTTGTGCCTAGGTTTCACAGTCGATGGTCTTTCTGCGAGCGCAAAGTCGCATATGTTGAACGACACTTTGTCTCGTAATCGCGAATATAGTTTAACTCAATCTGATACATTAGGCGTTCTTTCATTTACACAGAAGGGCAACAATATTAAAAGCAAGAAATGGAGTGACAACATGTTGCACGAAGCGTGTAGAAAGTTTTTACTTTTGATAAATCTATAGCAAATTATTCTGCTTCATTGTACTGTACGAAGATCTACCAAAATGTGACTGGCTCATGGATCTACCAATGCGGCGGAACTGATATTTTAGTCATCACATCTCAAGTGTTGCGGCCAGACTAATCCAATTTTTGGTTGGCCTTACAAGTTCACAATCTGTGCAATCCATTTTTAATAATATTAGAAATTTCAGAAATTACCTCGCGGGCCACGGGTTGGCTGGCCCTGAGGTACATATTAGAACTTGCCACATCATCCAAGCTATTGTGATGTCATAATAATGTAATAATAATGAGGAATGCTAAAATTCTAATACGTGACTCAGAATCGAATCACTGAGACGCCCGATTTCGCCCAGCCCCACGCTCAACTCTGAAATTCGTTCAGAACGACGTGCAAGACAAGCTGTCGCCGATTGATTTGAAGTTATCATTCAAAACGCCGGACGCGCTCAAGAAGCGGAAGCGTCGTGACACGACCTACAAAACCCCGATACCGGTGATGAACGCGGCCGTCGCGAGCACGGCGTCCGCGCAGCTCGAGTTTGCAAAACAATGCGGCAGCGACGAGATCTGCAACAGCAACCTGCTGAAAAAGGCTTACTATCAGGTGCTGAAGAACGGAAACTGGACTGGCTTGAAGTAAGATATCGGGGTTTCGTAGATGGATACGAAAAGTTGTCACGTAGTTTTTGCGATTCCGAATCCTCTCACTGATTTGAGATCAAAATATGAATCCGGAAGTTTTATCGTGTCATGTCAAACAGTGTGGTTTGAAATTGATCAATGTAATACCCTACGTCAGGTTCTTGCTGTAACCCATAAACTCAAATATTTTCTGCTGACACTCGTCAGGGGTAATTGCATGCAACTAGTAGAGAATTGGAAAGAACTTATATATCCCGCTGCAATTATCGTTCGGGTTTATCCCAACATGAATTCAATTGTATATATTTTCATTTTGATGATGATAATTTTGATATTTCAATATGGATGTATTGTTCAATGGTATATTAAAGTTCTGCACCTCCAAGAGTCTTTAAAATTGAAAAAGGTAAGGTTTCAAAGCAAAATTATTTTATGGTCCTGTGCAGGGGTGGCCAACCTGCCGCTGTACGGCCGCATGCGGCCGTAGAAGGAAATTTGTGCGGCCGTGGACACGTAATTCAATTATTATGTGTTGGCGGCCGTCGACATGCAATTTGAATTTACGAATTGACTCTCCGGTTTCTTGAGAGATTTCGATTAACATTCTTGAAATTATCTTCACGCTGTGCGCGATTCAATATGACATCATTTTTCGATTATCATTTAGTACCGTAGCTCCCTTTGCAATCAGATTCCCACAGCACAGATGCGAAATGATACTCCTCAGTCCTCACATAGAAATACCAACTCGGAATCGTGTGCTCCTCCCTATACTGACAATCCTGATGGGAGGTCAAGAACTCACAGCATGCAACAATTGGCCCAGCCGAAGATGCATCATCAGTGATAACTTGCCCTAAATTTTCGAAAGCACCCCCTCCATCAACTCTACCGGTGAATCTGATCACATGGGCTGAGAAATGATGAATGTTTGATAGTAATATGTAAAACTACTAATATTAATGACGGAATCCATCCGTGAATCCGAAAAAATTTTCGCGCTCCGTGGGACTTTTGACAATCCAATAGCTGACCACTGTCCACTCGTGATTTCGGTGTGTATAGATATAGTTAGCGTATAACATTGAATAGATTAGTTCGGAGTGTACCGGAGATGGACATAGACAGTTTAACATGGGTGTTTGGCCTGCAGCTACTTCATTACGACTATACTCTGGAATGCGACCGTAGGCTACATGAGTAGATGAAATGTGGCCGTGAATAGCAAAAAGGTTGCCCACCCCTGGGCTTGTGTATAATCTCATTGAGCCCCTCTGAATTTTGGCGATTGAAATTTGATAGAATAAAAGCGGTTGCCAGACCAACCAGAGCTCCTGGTTGGTGTGTTTAATCAGGAATTGATTAAACCTAAGCCGTGTGTGTGTGGCCATTGACTTAGCTTTCCGTGCGCATTGCAACTAAAACATTGTTTTTCATCGAAGAGAACGCGACGGCGAGCCTCTGCTGGTTCTGGGCACCGAAGAGCAGATCGGTATGGTCATCGAAATCACGAATTATAAAGGTGAAGACGCGCATCAAGCCACGATGGAAATACTGCTCCCGGACGAGGTGGCGTACCGAAGGATCGATGTCATCACTGGCAACGTGAGTCTGCGTGTTTGTTGTTCGGGAATATCGTAATTGATATGTCTTCGTGCTCAGGCCATTCACTGCGACCCGGACACGAAAAACGCGTCGCTGGTCGTGTGCCATCTGGGAAATCCGTTTAAAGAGGAGGGTCGCGTTAAGTTCCTGCTGAAAATGACGAAGACGAACAAGATCAATAAGGCCACGGAATTCGCCGTCAGACTGCAGCTGTTAACGTGAGTGCTGATTGCGAATTACTGCGATAAGTGTTGGCCCTTAGTGTTGGGTTACCAGAGAATTCGGCAGTTGGCGGCCACTAATCTTAATACTAACCTAGTGTTGGGTTACCAGAGAATTCGGCAGTTGGCGGCCACTAATCTTAATACTAACCTGTCGTGACACTTCACCTCTAACCCAAATACGTGAATACATACATACCAGGCGCCGAGTGACGAATTCACCAAGTGCCAAACAACATACTGGATCGATCACAATTGCCGTTTATCGCAACGCACGCTGATATTCTTTGAAACGTTCCTTTTCGAACTTTTTAGTGCAATATTGTCGAGTTGCTTTCCCAGGGTTGTAACCAAGTGATAAGGCTCCGAGTCCAAGTCATTGTGTTGACTGCTCAGTTTCCAGTTAAAGTGTTGTTGAACCCAGTTTTTATAACTCTGTTCAGTGATATCAAATGGTTCACATTTATAATTTTTCTCACTTTTAACAGTTTCTGGTCTAATTTTCAAGTTCCAGTACCAATAGCCGAGATACCAATAGGGTCGTTACTTTACTAGCCTACTCTTCGAAATTACAATGAAATGTCGGTTTTGCACGTCTGAGTCTCGAGTCATATGACTTGATTCGAGTCATGTGCAATGACTCAAATCCAAGTCGAGTCAATACACAGTTTGACCCGAGTCGAGTCATTTCCGCATTTTGAGAAAATGACTCGAATCAACCCGGTGCTTTTCTAATATATATAGGTATGAGATTTGCAGTGCCGATTTGCAGATGTCGAATTCCGCTCTGGTGGTTCATTGCAATTCACACTGATATTCCGTGAAACATTCATTTTCGAACTTATTAATGCGAGTCATTGCTTTCATCATGATAATAGTTATTTTTCATATTTCTAGTGTCGAATTCGCTAGTAACCTGTGACAAAACCACTTTGATAATATGATTGTAACCGGGCTCTATTTTTCTGGCCTTGCGTTTATCAGCGTCGTGTCCTAAAAAGTTTATTGATCCCACCACACTCTTTACAGGACAAGCCAGCAGATGGAGCCGGACCCTGGGACGTACCACCGCATCTTTGTCGAGGTCGAAGCGCAGCTGATGCTCGACGGCTATCCGAGCAAGGAACAGGTCAAGTTTTCGGGAGAAGTTGTGGGCAGCGCGGCCGTCAAAAATCCGTCCGACGCCGGGCTGTTGCACACGCACACGTGAGTGAGCTTTCTCTCTTATCCACTGCACAGAAGTGGACTTGGAAGTCTGGACTAGGACTGGGCAAACTCGAGCACTTGAGGGATTTGATTTTGTATGCTGCAATACCGTACGACCAATCGAGGTTATGGCTTTTCACGGTGGAAAATAGCAGTGATAAATTAACTCTTATTGGCAATAAGCTTATAATTTTAATACTTATAATACGAGTGTCTCTCATCGCATTTCGTTCGATCGCAGGTACGAGGTGTCCAACGCGGGCACCGGCGTCGTAGAAGACGTGGCGTTGAAAATCAGGTGGCCGCAACAGATCGGGAACGGAAAGTGGCTGTTTTACCTCCTGGAGGCGGACGCCCCGGACCCGGGAAACTGTACCCTGCCGAAGAGCGTCAACCCCCTCAGACTGAAGAGCGACGGAAGTCGTCGGAAGCGAGAGGCAGATCCCCCGCCCGGAGAATTGAAATCGATTTCCGATTCTGGGACCAGCGATTACGCCATTCTGGTAGGTGCCCCGCCAGCCGAATCGACATAGGCTTGTAGGCCAGACGTGTACATTGTACAACTACTGTATTTTCAAAATGGATAATTAGCAGTAGCACTAGAACTACTCACTCTTCAAACTTCACATCTAAAACTAGCACTACTCAAAAAACTAGTAGTTAGTTGACTATTAACTAACTAGATCGGTAGTTTGTACAATAGGGCTTTTCAAAAATGACTTTTTTTCTCAAATCGCACTGGCTACTTGATAAATTGTTAGGTTACCTAATTTAAGTCTACACACAAAATTTGGTTCAATTCCAGCCAGTAACCGCTTTGCTACAGGAGAAGAAAGTTTCTAATTATTATACAAAAATAAATAATAAAAAATTTGGAAATTTTCTGTTCCTCCCATGAAAGTGTTAGGCTGTCTATAGAAACGATGCTCACCAAAGTTGGTTCAATTCCAACCACAACTATAATAAATAAACAAAGAATCGGTCACCGTAAATACTATTTTATTCAAATCCGAATTTTTCGACGGCAATAACTCCGCTTCCACTGATTGGAATTGAACCAAATTTGGGGAACATCGTTTCTATACACAACCTAACACTTTCATGGGGTGAACAGAAAATTTTCAAACTTTTTGGTATTTATTGTTATATAATAATTAGAAAATTTCTTCTCCTGTAGCAATGGGGCTACTGATTGGAATTGAACCAAATTTTGTGTGTAGGCTTAAATTAGGTAACCTAACAACTTTATCAAGTAGCCAGTACGATTTGAGAAAAAAGTCATTTTTGAAGACCCCTAATGTGCAGCTGTCAGGTAACAATTTTGTTTGTATTTACTCCGTGAAAAAGTGGGCTTGCACCTATGTTCGTGCGACCAGCGTCGACAGTGTCCTTGTGTATTTGCAGGACTGCGGTACCGCCGGTGACGACGTGTCGTGCATGGAGATTACGTGCTTCCTCGGCGATTTGAGGCCGAAATCTACGCAGTCCGTCAGCTTCACGGCTATACTGTGGAACAGCACGTTTCTCGAGGAGTACAACAGAGTAACCGGGGTGAATTTGGCGTGGCGTGATATTTGATAAGTGTTGTGTTGTTATTCGGCTATTTTAGTGCCAATGTGTCACACCGTTGCTGTGCATTGTTATCTGCAGTTCTGTAGGCTACTTGTCATTGTTATTGTCGCAACATCAAAAGACTTCCATGTCTGGAATTTGGTTAACCGCATTCTCTAACCATCGCTCCTGATGAGAGTCAGCCAAAAAGCTTTAAGCGAAATATCAGCACATATTCGGCAATATCAATATATCGCTTTTTCTCATCCGCCCGCAGGTCTACGTCACTTCGTTCGCGGAGCTCACCGTTCTCCAGCAAAACATCAAGTTTTCCGACCACTCCAAGCTGGACAGCGTGGTGGCGACCACCGTGCTGCCCGAGATCTTGTTCGTGCCGGAAGTGCCGCTGCAGTGGTGGATCATCGTGGTGGCCAGCGTGGCTGGGCTGTTCCTTCTCGTTTTTCTGATCTTGATCATGTGGAAGGTGAGTGTCTATTGTCCGAGTTGCGGTGGTATTCGACTAGCGGCGTTTGTGTTTTGTCAAATTAAATTTCAAAAAATGGTATGGTGCCAAATATCAGAAACTATGTGATTTTGGGTGCAATTTCATCAAACGGTCTCCTGATAACCGTTAGTAGAAAGCTAGTTTTTGGCTCAAAATCTGCAGAAGCAATATGTTTCTGTCTCACAGTATCAGTCTTCAAGGTTGTAACCAAGTCACAAGTCAATCTCACTTTTATAGTTTTGACTCGAGTCCAGTCGAGTCATTTACAATTCACCACCGAGTCAAGTCTAAGTCATGGAGCAGAGGGCCGTGTTCGAGTCATGCTATTATGACTCGAGTCCGAGTCCAAGTCATAGTGTTGACTGCTCAGTTTCCAGTTAAAGTCTTGTTAAACCCCCTTTTTATAACTCTGTTTGGTAATCTCGAACGGTTCGCATTTATGATATACTAATTTTCTCACTTTAGCAGTTTCTGGTAGCATTTTCAAGTACCAATACCAATAGACGAAATCCCAATAGTGTGGTTACTTTACTATTCTTCAAAATTACAATGAAATGTTGGTCTTGGCCGTCTTGAGTCTCGAGTCATATGACTTGGTTCGAGTCATGCGCAATGACTCGAGTCCAAGTCGAGTCAATACTCAGATTGACTCAAGTCGAGTCGAGTCATTTCCGTGTTATGAGAAAATTACTTGAGTCATTACAACCCTGTTAGTCTTCCAATGTTTGGTACTGAAAGATTTCATGTTACTGTGTTACCGTGGGAAACTTGCCTTCCTTGCTTTCTTCTGTGAAGACGACATATTGTCTGAAAGATTTTGATAATTCGGTCGCTTTATGTAGCAGTTCATAATTTGATAAAGTGTGCCTATAATTAAGATGCTCGGTTTATAGTGGTGTTCCAAATTGCACGTTCATAATGAGTTGTGACGAACTGAACATCACGGGGACGAATTTACACACATGGCCGCACGTAGTGTTGTCATGCGGTCCGTAGTTTGCCCGCTACTTTTGTAGCCATTCGTGTTATAGTTCCTCCTAAAATGGAAATAGCGTCATATTGTTTGTAGGTCAGTCGCAGAATGTGAGGTGATTCCGCTCTTAACTTAGGTTTGAGGTTAACAATTTGCATTCTCTGTGTCGCAGTTGCATAATGTTACTTAGTTGTTATAGGTTTTGTTTGTTCCTATACATTTGCATAACTCGCCTTTGAGTTTGTGGTGCCGTGTGTTGACAAATACATATTTTCATTCAGTGCGGCTTCTTCAAACGTCAGAAGCACGTCGACTATCAGAAGGCGCGAAAACACAAGCAGGCGTCGAAAAAAGCAGAGGAAAAAGAAATATTATACTAACTGGATACGGGCGGGCTCAGTCTCACGGAAGTTTACGTCCTAATCACAAGGGCCTTGTGACGTTAGGGCCTGTTCTCGCTGATAGATTTACGCTACATATCAACGTGTCATCAGTGTTGTTGTAAGAGAGGGCGGTGCGCGTCGTTCACTGTATTTTGGTATTGCCTTTGATATTGTTGGTTGCTGGTTTGGCCGCTTATCTCGATTGTATGGTTTTGTGCCGTTGATTCTACCGGGCGGGATAAGCTTGCCCGGCCAGCAGCTTGCGAAAGGATGAAGTTCACAAGTGACACTTACTAACTACAAACATATCAGTGATTCGTCGGCGCGCCGCGATGTGTTGGCAGCTTGAACAGGCCCTTATCGATGTGGTCTGCCTTGTTTTTAACGTTGTAAGAGTCGATTTTTTATCTGTAATACTGTTTTTGTTGTTTGCAAATCGATCGAGTGTATTTATCCGTCGTGGTCTTTTTAAACTTTGCTGCGGTGCTGAAAATAGCTCAATTTTATGCATTTTTTTCTATGACCGTGAGTTTGCTCTTACTCTTACTGCCTTCATATATGACGATAATAATTAATAATGTATCTAATCGGTTAACATTGCTCTTATACTAAATTGAATCAAGTTCGGTGCTGCTTGCTATACTTATTACGTACAAAGTTTGGTACATTTTGTTCTCGGTAGATGGCGGTCAAAATCTATCTGCCTGCCGACATACACAGCATATATCCCTGGCGTTGGTTCTGCGGGAGGTCTGAGACCAAATTTTGAGTGTTACTCGATCATGTTACTTCGTAATGCATGGTACCTTTTTGGGCTTTTGTGGTATTTACGTATTTCATATTCTATTTGCTTTTGCATGATTTACTGAATAGAGTCGTTTTTACGCTTTCAAGATTTCCTGGTAACAGCGGTTCACGACACAGATACAGTAGGTAATAAAACACCTTCGACTATGTTTCGTGTTGATTGTCAGAGGCATATGTGATAAGGTTAGGTGTCACAGCTTGTGCAAGAGCGTGGACCTTCTAAACCCGCCACAATGTATGAACCGTGTGACTTCACACACGGGTTTGTTGTTGATTGTTAGCTAGAAGACTAACAATGTTTGCGAAGGCCAGTGATGGTTTTTGGAATTGTTGGAGAAATGTGGTGCGCTATACGTTTATTTTCAATCGACATATGGTCGCTACGTAATTAAAGTAGCTTATGTCAATTATACACATTTTGGGAAGATCAACTTCCTGTAAGTTAACATTCTTCCGGCCGACAAGATGGCGTAATGGTGAAGCGTCTGGATTCCTGATCGCTAGGACTTGGGTTCGATACCCGACCGGGTCAGACCAAAGACCTGATTAGTAACACTGGTATCTATGACTTTCCTGCTTGGCGCTCATGCATTTCTGGGATAGCATGGAAGGGGTGGTGCAAGACTTAGAAAGCTGCACGTTCCTTGTCCAGCGGCATATGCGCATCATGCACTCATGGCATGCATATGCAGTGCACAGATCGTGTGTAGGCTATGTGTCACATGAGTCGATGCAAAAACATCAAGGACAAAAATAAACTACGTCCTTTTCATGTCTTGATCATGGTAGACTTTGAAACGATAACAAACATCAGTGGCGGCTCGTCCTATAGGGCAACTGGGGCATTGCCCCACCTAAAATTCTGTTCAAT